>CAKNYM010051820.1:456972-468302 GCA_932195095.1 Andricus curvator | reverse complement strand
TAAAAAACCGATTTTCAAAATATATAAATTACCATAACTTCCCTACGCTTTAATAATATATATTAATATTTAGGTCAATCGATTCGTCTCAAACCAAAGAATCTTTTATATTCTTGCATCAACTTTGAATTATGTTGAAGAAAAAAGTTTTGCTATAAAAAACCGTATTTTCAAATATTATGCATTACCATAGCTTCCTTACTCTTCAATAAAATGTATCAATGTTATAGCTCAATCGATCCGTCTTGAATCAACACAACTTTTCTATTCTCGCATCAACTTTAAATTATGAGAAAAAGAAAAATTTACTGTAAAAATCGGTTTTAAAAATACATGAATAACCATAACTTCCCTAATCTTTAATAACATGTATTGATATTGTAGGTCAATCGATTAGCCTCGAACCAAGGAATATTCTATATTGTTGCATCAACTTTGAATTATGTGGAAGAAAAAAGTTTTACTATAAAAAACCGTATTTCCAAATATTGTGCATTACCATAGCTTCCTTACTCTTCAACAGAATGTATTAATATTATATTCTCGCATCAACTTCGAATTATAATAGTGAAAAAAGTTCTACTATGAAAAAACGATTTTCAAAATATATAAATTACCATAACTTCCCTACTCTTTGATAAAATGTATTGATATTGTAGGTCAATCGATTGGCCTCGAACCAAGGAATATTTTATATTGTTGCATCAACTTTGAATTATGTGGAAGAAAAAAGTTTTACTATAAAAAAACGATTTTCAAAATATATAAATTACCATAACTTCCCTACTCTTTAATAAACTGTATTGATATTGTAGGTCAATCGATTGGCCTCGAACCAAGGAATATTTTATATTGTTGCATCAACTTTGAATTATGTGGAAGAAAAAAGTTTTACCATAAAAAACCGTATTTCCAAATAGTATGCATTACCATAGCTTCCTTACTCTTCAATAAAAAGTATTAATATTATATTCTTGCATCAACTTTGAATTATGCTAATGAAAAAAGTTTAACTATAAAAAACCCGATTCTTAAAATATAATAGAGTGCTAAAAAAATTACATTAAATATTTTTCGAAATCCTTTGGTCAGTTTCAAGATATTAGTGGTGAAAATAAGCCCTCCAAATTCCATAAATTTATCTGCAACCGTTTTCAAGTTATCGTGTTCACAAAAAAGTGTGACATCCACACACACACAAATCCGGACAATTGCTTAGAACATTGTATTAGACATTTTTAAATTGAGGTAGTTTTAATTAAATGAATTAAATTTTTTTTTGAAAATGTTACCATTACAAAGCTTCTTCTACTATATAAGGGAACAAAACTGGGGGTACGAAGTGTTGTGGGTAATAGTTCAAGCAGGGTAATAGTCCGCTGGTTAGCCTGGCGAAAGTATCAGATAGGAATTCCTCCCAAGCCAATCCGAAGTTATCTGAATCATTCCGGAACTTTATCCGAACCAATGTGAGTTAAGTCGAACCAATCCGAAAAAATTTCTACATTTTCGTTCGATCCAAATCTGTCAAAAATTAATCCGATTCCATCCGGTTCAATCCGACCTTCCAATCTGAATGAACACTTACTCCCAGTTTTTTCTGTAATAAAAGCAATACCTTCTTATTAAGATGAGAATTTAGGAAGATACATTACTGAAAAAGAAGGCGATAGAAGACACGTAGTCTTAGTTTACGGCGATTTAAAAACACGGGGTTTATCGCGCGCACATTTAACGTGACTTGGCGTGACGGGAAGCGACGACGCGAAAAGAAGTGTGCAGGTTCAGCGATTAAGGGCTCCTTTCTTTTTTTCGTTTCCATTGCTCGAGTTACTGCAGATTACAGGATTCACCTGTGTGCAATTTTATAATCCACCTAAACCCGGTCACGTTATCCTTTTGCACCCGGGCCGTTGCCAGTTTTTTGTAAATATGAAATTTAATTAAAGATCGCATACTTTATTTCGTGCACGACTCATAGCGTGACGCGCGAAAGCCCGTCACATTCTGTTATAAAGTCCGCATTGAGTTTGTCACTTTTCACAATCTCCAGGATACAGAGGCTCATTTAAGCGACAATTTTGTCAAAATTTGGTAAAAATTTCTTTGAAGAATTATTTTAATTTTTATGTGTTTCTTTATCATTTTGAAATTTTTGAACTGCTTTCATCAACATAGGTTTAAAATAATTTGTGATTTTTAATTTGTATACTCACAGGGAAGAGGAATTAAAGTTTATAGAAACTGAACTTACCTGAAACATAAAAGAAATAACTTTCATTAATAACATTGCATATAATAATCGACCATTAAATAATTAATTAATTCATCTATTCATTCATTCATCTACTCATTCATTCATTTATTCATTCACTCATTATGTCCACACTAAAGCTCTTATTTTCACGCTCGATTTTTGCGTCTTTTTTGTCTCGTGGATTCTTTTGTCATGTCAATGTGACACTTTAGTTTGAAATTCTATGAAATTGACGTCCCACCTAAAGAAAGATTTTTATAATTTTAATTTCAAATTATAGTTCAAGGTTGGCAGGACAGAACTGGATAACCAACATTGTTTTGAAAATAGGTTTATTGGTTTACGAATTCTTATAAAATCATGTTTAAATTCTGGTAGAAGGATTTTTTTTGAAATATCATTTTCGACGCAGTAATTTAAAAAAAAAAATTTGTATTAAATTGTAATCAAAATTTTTTTAAACGTGTAACATAGCAATAATTTTTTTTTGACCTTTTAGTATTGATGTTTCTTGAAATTATCATCATTCTCTGGAAAAAAAATAAATTGCCTAATTTTTCAGATTTTTAACAAAAATTTCTGTTATATTGTCATATCGCGATGATAGATTTTGATTTTCTGATAACAAAATAATTTTGTTTAATCATTCATGTTTTTTTTCATTCGGCATCTGTATATATGGCAGGAGCAAGTTTTTATTTATGCGAAAAATTGAAAATTCGATTTTTAATCTCTATCCCAAACCAATTTTGAGATCCCATGGAGTTTCAATGTTGAAATTGTCGTTCGATTTTCTCATACTTGACTAAATTTTTTAGATAAAACCTTTTTGACACACTTTCAAATATTTTATATTTTGAAATTTTTTTTTCATTTTTATTTCAACTGCAAACTACAAATCTTTTTCTTAACTTTCTTAATTTTTAATTTCTGAATAAAAATATTAGTACACTTTTACTATTAAATCTTCCAAAATTACAAAATTTCATATTAAAAGCCTTATTATGTTTTTTAAATTCTTCAAAATCGTAGAATATCAAATTGAAAGACAGGATAGTAACACAATTTTCAGTTTAAAGAATTTGTTATGCAACAATTTTAAATTAAATTCGTCTAGACAAAAGTGAGAAGATCTTAGAACTAGACACTGAACATTGAATTGTTTTTATTTGAAAATTGTTCACAATATTAAACATTCTAAACTAGTTTCGTATTCTTATTTTAATTTTTAATTTTTAATGTAATTTAATAATTTCTACAATTTTTAATGGTGACAATTTTATAGTTCTGGAGATTAACGCTGAACGTTAATTTTTTAATTTTTTCCTTTCATTAGTTTCAATTTTTGCAACGAAAATTGAAATGGTTGAATTTTAAAAAGAAGAATGAACAATTTTAAAATCGTTAATTTTTAAACGATTTAAATTTCATTTTGAAAAATTCAAATTTTAAAGGCTTTGAGTACACACAAGTTTTAATATCACAATTTTCTTCAGTTCTGAACAAAGTTTGTATTCCTTTGAGTTTCAACGTTCCGGAGTAAAAAGTTTTTTATTTTTATTGCTTCTTATTTGAAATTATTTTTTAGTTCGAACGTTTCTTTTAAAATAATTCAATTTTACAGATTTATGATTTCAAAAATTTTCCATTCTGAACGGTGAAAATGACGGTGAATTTATTTTCAAAAAATCTCTCTAAAAATTTTTAACCTTAACATATAATTTTTTTAAACAAATTAAAATTCGAAATTCTAGAATTTTAGAAGCTCAAACTTTGAAGCATTCAATTAAGTTTTCAATATTAAAGAGTCAAATGTTAATCACTTCGAATGGAAAACTATTAAAATTCAAAAGTTTTTAATTTTTAATTATTCAACTTTGATAGCTTTTACGTGGAGAAATAAAATTTTAATTTCCTCGAATTTTAAATGATATAATTTTTTAAATTCGAATCTGAAAATATTCAATTTTGAACGTTTTGAAAATGTTCAATTTTCGAAATTTTAATGTAAAATAATTAAATTTCGAAATTCTTCAATTCAAAATAAAATTGTTTAATGTTGAATGCTTTGAGTTGTAAATGATTTAATTTCTACATCTTTGTAATGAAATTGTGCAATTCCCCAAATTTTAGACTGAAGTGTTTCAATTTTAAGAACTTCCGTTTTAAAATTTTTCAGTTTCGAGCACTTTGAATGTCAAATTATACATTTTTGAACGCTTTTATCTAGAAATTATACAAGTTCTATTCCCTTTCATTCCATTCGAAGTGTTGTCTTTTTTCAAAATTTTACCTAATCCGAAATATTTTGAATTGAAATGGTTTCAATTCGAAATAGTTTTTTTTTTAAATTTCAAACGATTTCAATTCATAATTATTAATTATTGGGATAAAATGCAAAATTTAATGGGTTTTTCATCATTAAAATTTGAAACAATAGCAATATACATACATTGCATATTTTGTCTGTATGTTTGTTGCGAATAAAACACAATCAATTTATATTACGTAAGATATATTTAGTGACGAAGAAACCATTAAATGCCTTGTTGTAGAAATGTTTAATTTTTAAATATTTTTCTGGTGCCCAGATTAAAAAATTTTCATTTTATATCTAAAATATTTTTTTTCCTTCTGTATGGCAATTCTTAGAAAAAATGTTTAGGGGTACAATAATGCTGTTATATTTGAATCATCTTAAAAAATCGTTCTTTTATGTCTTTTACCGGCGTAAAATAATTTTTTTTTAATTGGGCTACTATTCTTATTGATAAGCTATTTCCCTAGAACTAATATGTATATTCTAACAAAATAAAAACTATTAAAATCTCAATTTTTACGTAATTTTGATGATCGAAATCATTGAAAACAATTCTATTAATCTGAAAAAATGAGGAGTATATTTTGTCACCCAGAGAAACAAGCTGTCGTGATACGACAAAAGAAAAATAAAAACAAGTTTTTTTTTGCGAAACACCCTAATTTACATAATATTATGAGGACGCTAATTCTTATAACTATTTTCTTGAAATCTAACAAGAAACCAACAGGAAATACGTTTCCTACTAAAATGCAATTAAAACAGTTTATATGAGCTCCTTTGTCACAGAATACATTCCTTAATTAAATTGTGCGCAGAAACTTAATTGGAGTTGGCTTTTTCGTAAAAAGTCGTTTGTCGACAAACCTGCGAACAATAAGGAAGGTGTAGAACGTTTTGTAAGAAAGTTGAATTTGAAAGTTGTGTAGTTGCGCTAGGAGGCTTTTGTTAGCTATAGCGACTTTAATGGTTTCACGATGGGAAAACAAACTGGAAGCGGGGTGTAAGCTCTAAGGCAGGGTTATGGCCTATTTTAAAACTGACGTAAAATCCGTTTAATCACGTTGCTGGGGCTCTTCTTACTATCCCTTTCCGGGCGTGCATCGGACCGTACTACTTTTAATCCGTCAGTTAAGTTTAACCGACCGTTAAGTCTTAACCTCCAGTAGAAAGCGTGAGGTAAAGTACTTGAAAATGAAAGGCTGTGTGGAGATTAAAATTCGGAACCTACTTTACTGGGGATGACGCTTTTCTCTCTCAACACCAATAATCGTAATCGGTTGCTCATTAATTAACTTTCATTATTAACATTCATTAAAAAAAAAATGCAAAAAGTATTGGGAGTAATAAGTTTGCCAATGCTCATGAGAATAGTATTTTCTCTATTTATTTCAATACTTATTTGAATACTATTCTCCAATAATACTCCAGCACGTCAGTGAAGTGAAAAAGAGACGATCTTTTCAGCGACCCCAAAAACATATAATAAGCATGGTCTGACCCCCGGAAACGAAAAAAAGATTTTATGAGATTTTTCGACGTTATCTCAGAAACCTGACGTACTGGGGTTTTTTAACCTTGGATTCGGATTCAGCGACCACAAAAACATATAGTAAATATGGTCTAACCTCCAGACCCGGAAAAATATTTTTTATGAGGTTTTTTGAGGTTATGTCAGAACCCTGACATGCTGGGGGTTTTTGGACCTTGGATTCGGAATCAGCGACCACAAAAACATGGACCTCCAGACCCGGAAAAATATTTTTTATGAAGTTTTTTGAGGTTATGTCGGAGCCCTGACGTGCTGGGGTTTTTGGACCTTGGATTCGGAATCAGCGACCCCAAAAACACGTAGTAAGCATGGTCTGACCTTCAGATCCTGGAAAAGAATTTTTTGTGTGCGGCTGTGTAATCATTCCAATACGTCTTTTACATCAGTACACAGAATCTTTTATAAACGGAATAATACAATTTTAGAATAAAATTTTCAAATTATTTATTCATTCCCACCAAAAAAAATGAATTTTCATTCCAAAACAATATATTTTAAACAAAACAATTAAATTTTTAACTGAAAAATATTACTTTTTACAAAATAGTTAAATTTTCAACAAAATAAGTAAGCTGAATTTTTAATCTACAAAAGATGAATTTTTAACCAAACTGTCAAATTTTCAAACAAAAATGATTAAATCCTAATCAAAAATAGTTAAATTTTTATTCGAATATTAAAATTTTTCAGAAGACAGTTGAATTTTTAACAAAAAAAAGATTAATTTTTAATACAAAGGGACAAATTTTCTGTACAAATAGACTAATTTTCGAACACACTGTTAAATTTTAAACAAAAAATGCTGACTTTTTAACAAAATAAATAAATTTTGCAACAAAATATTTGAATTTTTAACGTAGACGGATGAATTTTCAACTAAATGTTCGAATTTTTTATTCAAATAATATTATCTTCAACGGAAAATAGTTGCAATGCCAACCAAATAGGGAACTCTGATAGTTGATGTCTTAATAAAAAAAGATGAAATTTTTACAAAAAAAAAACAAGAATGTATTTCAAAGTCAATAAGACAATTTTTCAACCAGGATATTGATTTTCAACAAAGAAGGTTGATTTTATACCAAAAAATAAGCATTTTCAATTAAACACACAAATTTTCAAAAAAATAGTTAAATTTTCAACAAATAAAAAATAAATTTGCAGAGAAAAACGGAAGAGTTGAATTTTCAGTAAAAAAAATTGATAATACACTGAAAGAAATGAAATTTTTAACAAAATAGTTACATTTTTTACCAAGCAGATGAATTCTGAAATAAAATGATGAACTTTTTACCCAAAAAGACGAATATTCAGCAAATAGAGATTTTTCAGTCAAGAAATAAAAAAAAGTTTATCCAAGATGTTGAACTTTCAAGCCAAACGACGAATTTTCTGTAAATCAGTTGAATTTTAAACCCGTACAGTTGAATTTTTCACAAAAAGAAAAGAATTTTCAAAGAAATAATTTATTTTTTAATGAAGCAGATAAATTCTTAACTGAGATGATGAACTTTCCACCGCAAAAGAGAAATTTTCAAACATGAAGATTGAATCGTAACTAAAATGAATTATTTCATACCAAAAAATATAAATTTTCAACAAAACACATGTATACCATTAAGCTATTTCCCTTTCGGGGTAGGCGTGACACTACCCGATTCGGGTAGTGTTTCTAGGTTGATAACTTGTAGTAAATAACTAGAAGTGTGGGCTCACCACACCCACGATGTGCCAACAGCACTCAGTTTTCTCGAATGGTCACCCATCCAAGTGCTAACCGCGCCCAACGCTGCTTAACTTCAGTGATCTGACGAGAACTGGTTTTTTCAGCGTGGTATGGCTGTTGGCATGAATCAAAGAAAATATTTGAATTTTCAACAATCAAAAGATAAATTTTCAAAGGAAAATGAAAGAGTTGAATTTTCATTAAATAAATACTTTTTCACAAAAAGAAATTGATTTTCAACTAAATAGTTGAATTTCTGACCGAGCAGATGATTTTTCAACTGAAATGACGAAAATTGTAACCAAAAGATGATTTTTCAAAAAATATAGATTTTTTAGAAAAGGCTGCGTCTAGTCGTCCCGAATTTCGGGAAAAATAGCATTTTTCTTAATTTTGGGCTAGTCGTCCCGAATTTCGGGACGACTAGCCGGAAATCAAGATAAATGCTAGTCATCCCGAAATTCGGGACGACTAGCCTATCTTTACCATTTGGCTAGTCATCCCGAAAATAATGCACTTTATTAATTTTACTGTTTTTAACTAGACAAAAATTACCAAAATTGACAATCCTAATTTCACCATTCGGCTAGTCGTCCCGAAAATAATGTATTTTATGAAATTTCTCCTTTCAACTAGACAAAAATCACCAAAAATGTTAGTCACCCCGAAATTCGGGACGACTAGCATATTTTCACCATTTGTCTAGTCGTCCTGAAAATAATGCACTTAATTAATTTTACTGCTTTTAATTAGACAATATTAGGGATCTCCGGTCCTCTAGCCTCGCACCACTTTCCGGCGTCATTATCTTTAAAATTTTACTTTAATATTATATAAAACACTAATTTCTTTCAATCAATTCATACGGTAACCACGGTAACTATCATGGAATAATCTTCATTCCTGTCATCACCTGTCACTCCACTTCTAGTTTATCAGCTGGTCTACCTCTATCAACATCAAGATAAATAGGTTATGTTCAGCGGAATCCATTAAATACAGGCTTACCACCAACTTATTTTATTATTTAAAATTCGAAAGAAATAGACAAATAATTTATATTTTATTATTTAAAACTCGAAAGAAATAGACAAATCATTGATATTTTATTTCTTCAACTAACATTATCAAAGTATAGAATGATTATTTTGATTTAAATTTATTTCTGAATAGATAGTTTAAAAAAAAAAAATAAATTAAAAAAAAAACTAAAAATTAATTTTCAATGGAAGGAAGAATAAAATTGAGAAATACGAAAATGTAATATTAAATAATATATCAAATATAATTTATTTCACATGGATATAAACAGTAGTGCAGTAACAGTACGTATTAGATATCATATGTAGTTTCTCCATATTTACGTACAATCACCAATTTAAGATTGAGTACAAAACTGATTTGTGTAATTTATCACAATTTACATAAAAACATACAAATTCAGACTGAAATTTTTATTATCACATCGAAGTTTTACCAAATATTTATTTCTTGTGGCAGTTTTGGCACATCCAATATTTACTCTTTGGAATATTTTTGACTGCACACTCTTTATGACACCAAAGCAAGCAATAATCACAAAATATGTGATTTTCAATTGTATCAGTATCATCACTATCGCTTTCTTCAATCGACTTCAACCAAATTCCACATATACCACATGTAAATTAACCCCTGTGACCAGTCACAGGGGTGCCTTCCCGCAACCCCCCATGAGACGTTGGAAAAGGGGCAGGGGGTGTGACTTTTCATTATTCCTGTGACTAGTCACGAAAGTGCCTTCCCGCCCCCCATGAGACGTTGGAAAAAGGGCAGGGGGTGTGACCTTTCATTATTTCTGTGACTAGTCATAAAGGTGCCTTCCTATCCCCTCATGAGGCGTTGGAAAAGGGGTAAGGGGTGTGACCTTACATTATTTCTGTGACCAGTCACAGGGGTGCCTCCCCGCCCCCCATGAGACGTTAGAAAAGGGGTAAGGGGGTGTGACCTTTCATTATTTCTGTAACCGGTCACAGGGGTGCCTCCCCGCCCCCCATGAGACGTTGGAAAAGGGGTAAGGGGTGTGACCTTACATTATTTCTGTGACCAGTCACAGGGGTGCCTCCCCGCCCCCATGAGACGTTGGAAAAGGGGTAAGGGGTGTGAACTTACATTATTTCTGTGACCAGTCACAGGGGTGCCCCCCCAATGAGACATTGGAAAAGGGGCAGGGGGTGTGACTTTTCATTATTCCTGTGACTAGTCACAAAAGTGCCTTCCCGTCCCCCCATGACACGTTGGAAAAGGGGTAGGGGGTGTGAACTTCATTATTTCTGTGACCAGTCACAGGGGTGCCTTCCCGCCCCCATAAGACGTTGGAAAAGGGGCAGGGGGTGTGACCTTTCAATATTTCTGTGACTAATCATAAAGGTGCCTTCCTATCCCCTCATGAGGCGTTGGAAAAGGGGTAAGGGGTGTGACCTTACATTATTTCTGTGACCAGTCACAGGGGTGCCTCCCCGCCCCCCATGAGACGTTGGAAAAGGGGTAAGGGATGTGAACTTACATTATTTCTGTGACCAGTCACAGGGGTGCCTTCCCGCCCCCCATGAGACATTGGAAAAGGGGCAGGGGGTGTGACTTTTCATTATTCCTGTGACTAGTCACAAAAGTGCCTTCCTATCCCCTCATGAGGCGTTGGAAAAGGGGTAAGGGGTGTGACCTTACATTATTTCTGTTAACAGTCACAGGGGTGCCTATCTGCCCCATTAGGACTTGGAAAAGGGGTAGGGGTTTGACCTTACATTATTTCTGTGCCCCGTAACAGGAGTGCCTTGCCCCCCCCCCCCCTCCAAGAGACATGAAGAGAATAAAAAAACCGTTTTGCTTGAAAATGTACACGCAAAGTGACGAATAATTCTAAAATAAAAGTCGTTAAAGATATATACCTTTGAACGCATGTGATTATGCTTATTATTTACGGATCTGACAACCAGTGCTTGCCAATCTTTGCGTGCAGTTACAGTGAATGAAGCATTGCAACCTTTCTGTGCAGTGCTAGGATAGAAATACGTACAAAAAAAGTCAAAACCTCAGATTAGTAAAAGCAAATAGAAACTGTTTTATAAAGTGCATACCAGACAGAATTGAAAAAAGTCTAGATCACATCAAAAGAAGGTCCAATCAGAGCGCGGAAATCATAGGAAAGTTTCGAAAGAAATTGAGACTGCGGTGACACAGTGCAAATACATAAAATAGTTTGAATACGTTGAAGCTTAAAGGATTACACTTTATAAAATATAACCTAACTTTTAGTTTTATCCGTTTTTTTTTTAATTTATTTTTAATAAGGGATGAGAAACAAAGTTTTGTTAATCTTCGGCTAACTCAAAAGGAGTGAAATAAAAAAAAATACATAATTTTCGGGACGACTAGCCAAATGTTGAAAATGGGCTAGTCATCCCGAATTTCGGGACGACTAGCCAAATGTTGAAAA
>CAKNYM010051820.1:440720-456962 GCA_932195095.1 Andricus curvator | reverse complement strand
TAGCCAAATGTTGAAAGTGGGCTAGTCATCCCGAATTTCGGGACGACGAGACACTTCGTTTAGAAAAATATATTTCAGATTTTAATCTAAATTGTTGAAACTGCGATAAAAAAAATAATTTTCTGTGAAGCAGTTTAATTTTTTACCTGAATATATGAATTCCCATCCAAAAAAGATCAATTTTTAACAAAAAATGGGATGGTTCCATTTTCATTAGAAAATTTTTATTTTAATGAAAAACAAAACGATTTTTCAAGAAAATAGTTAATTTTTCAACCAAAAAGGTGAACCTCTAACCAAAAAGATACATTTTCAACAAAAAGTTCAACTTTCACACTATTAGTTGATGTTTCAATTTAAAAAATCAATTTTCAACAAAATAATTCAAGAAAAATTTTTTCTTTATAAAGTGGTTCAGCCTCAAAGTTAAATTTGAGCTCTCTTAGTTATAATTAAAATTAAAAACATAAAAATAAATAATTAAATAATAAAATTGAAAAACAATAAATATCATGTTCCTTAATTTATTATTATGAAAATTATCAGTATAATAGTAGATATTTCAACAAAGAAATATTTTTATATGAAATGAAAAATAGTTTGCTTCTACAAAAAAAGAAGCATTTTTAACAAATTAGTTGAATTTTGAACCAAAAAAGAATAATTTTCAACCAAGCAGCTGCATTTTTATCCAAAAAGAATGAATTTTACATTATTTTCAACAAATTCCTTGATTTTTAAACCGAAGAGGTAGAATTTTTGACAAAACTATTGAATTTTCAGCCAAATAATAAAATTCTTAACTAAAAATAAAATCCTCAGGAGGAAGAAACTGCAAAGGAACCGAAATAGAAATACAAGGTACATAAATTACTGAGAAGAATATTATATCAGGGAAACTTTCATAAACGGCATAAAACAATACCAAATTAAAATTTCAAAAATATTATCCTTGACAGTCATTTGGAGTGCCTTATGAAAAATCCTTGAATTTTGCCTGATTTCTAGGCTTTTCCTGACCTAGGACCAGACTGTGTATTATAATCAAGTTTGAATTATGATCAAAAAGTCTTTTCTATTCATGCGTCAACTTTGATTTATGTCGATGAAGAAAGTTTTTCTGTTTGAAACAGATGATTCAAATATTATAAATGAGCACAACTTCCTTAATCTTCAAGACATATCACATCTTTAATTCATAGATTCCAAAATTCGAAAATTACAATTAGACATTCAAAATACTACAATTCCAATTGTTAGACTATCAATCGGAAGAATTTCTAATTAGATATTAAAAAAAAATGATTTAATTCAAGCCTGTCAAATTCAACAATTTTTGTTTCTGGTTCTACAAAAGTTTCAGTTGCCACAAAATGTGACACCTCCCCACTTAGTTTGAACGTGAAGATGAACTGAAACTTTTATCCAAAATTATTGCTATTACACGTGCAATTTTCGGAATATTTTATATTAGGGAAGTAAATATCCAGTACCTTTGACAATTGGTGGGAGTTGAGAAACGATGGTGGTAAAGCAATGGAGAGAACGCTAAAAGTAACGTTGGAAGTTAGAAATTAGTACTGTTGTCTGACGTTTAAAAGATAAAAGCAAACTTTTCACATTAAGAGTGGGTTGGAGAGCAGCTCGAGTATAGTGCAACCCCTAAGTTATCCGAGTAGCTGACGAGGCCCTTCACGGCAACCCTATAATTATTTAAAAACTTTGAAACTGGTCCTGGTGAGGGAATTCATCGCTAGATCGTATCACTAGTCAACATACCGGAAAAGTCTCAGAGTTGCCCGAATTGCTCGTAATAGTGCACTACTTCTGGTTCAACCGTTTCCGGTTATTTTTGGCAATTTTCAACCATTCATGTGACATAGCTGTGCTAACCAAACCTGCGTTCTAAAAGGAAAATAATATGCTGAACGTAAAAGCGAGCATGGGAGACATTCACTCGCATTCATCCGGCAGTTATTGCAAAATCAATTCCTGAATGCGAGTATCATTCTGAAGTAGAGTCTCGTTTGAAATCAGTCTTTTTTCTTTTTTATATTTTTTGGTATGTTTTTCCAGAAAATTATGAATTTCAATACGTCCTTTTATTATCTGAGACTGAGAGGTTTAACAACTTTCAACCACTCTACGTTGGCTCATTCTGAGAGGACCGTAACAGCTTCTTTTGAAGTTGATTAATTTGGTTGTTTTCATACATCGAAGACAAATAATCGTATTTTAGGGGTATAAGGTATGAAGGCTATAGAGATAGGGCAATTCCTCATACGGCAGCTCAACATAGAAAGTTAAAAAATTCAAATTCCTAGCACAGCTACATTGTAAAGATGTGGTGATGACATCGCGTCTCTCCTCTTGACTGATCATATTCATTCTCGCATTTTAATTTGTGAGAGGGGATAAAGTATATTGGAAAGGGGAAAAAGGACCAAGGTGTGGTAGATGGTAAAAACTGGTATCTCCAGAGTGAAAGAAAAAATGTGGTATCTAGGTGGGTCTAGGGTAAAATGTGGTATCTGGAGAGGAGTTGGTAGCAAAATGGTGTTACCTCAATTCCCCCTGTGCCTTTCGTGCGCCAACGCGTCAATAATGTTTCTCCTAATTTTGTTTCCGTTCTAAAAGGTTCAGTTTCATAGTCACCTATACCTTCATACCTTGCACATAATTTTTACAATTTACATTCTTCAAATGAATAAAGAGGGGGAAAAGGGTGAATACATGTGATGATCCACATGTGGGAAAGAAAAGTAGGTATGGTCAAGGTTAAAGTTTAAGGTTGGGGCAAAAAGCTATAATAGGGGACGGCGGCTGGGCCAAGGCAATGTGATAGCTGTGCCTATAGATATATGACTGAGGGGAGCGAATAGTCAGTGATGATAGGGCGTAGTGAAGGTATTGGTGAGATGGTTGGGGATGATTGGGGGTAGAGGGAGACTCGGGTAGAAGTAGGGAGTAAGGTAATAATGTAGCCTAATCTAAGGTAATAATGTCACACATGGTGAAAATGTAAGGATTGGGGTAATGTGGCACATTCGGTAATTTTGGTTTCAGACCCACGATTTCTGACACTGCGGCGAGACATATGGAGAGATAATATGCATAATGAAATTTACTGTAGTTTTCTAATTTGGAATAATGTTACGGTTGTCAACAATTAGTTTAGAGTCGCGGTTGTTTTCTGTTTTGCGTCAAGGTGGCCTTGGTGCGGTTGGTGCCACAACTACATTGTACTTATTAGACTTTATAATGTACAGTACCCAAGCGCCTTATGTATGTTAATGTGTTAAGCCTGATGTGAGCGAGCGACTTTAGTTCTCAAGGAGTGCATTGTGGCCGGAATTTGCATGGTGCAATGAGCATTATGCAACCACTGCATATGATAAGTTATTTGGCTGGCGCTCGTAACCGCTACCGGGCTCTCTCGTTACCGATTATTATTATTACCAGTAGGCTAACTCGCTGATGCCACCCTCGCCTCGCTTCCGAGGATTCCGAACGACCTGTACTCCGGCTTTGACGATCACTATACTCCTACACTCGTTATACGTATGCTACTGTTAAAATCCCCTCGCAAATGAGTCCATTTAGCCACTAACACCGCCACACAATGAAACGGAATGTGCTGCCAACGGATCCTAGCAAACTAAAAATTACCAAGTCCCTTAGCTACTCGAGATCAATTCATTCATAAATTATTGAAAAATGTATTCAAATAACTAAATTAAATACTTGAAGGGTCTCGGGGCATAAGTGTCAAATTTCGAAAATGCGTTTTATTGGCTCGAACTGATTCTTTTTATCTAACACATGTCTATGTAGAAGATTAGGATCCACTTTGATTCAGAAGTGAGTCAGAAACCATGTTTGGTAATTTTTTTGGCCGAGTTTAAACATCCGGACATCAACACTTTTGTAATTATTTTATTTTCAACAGAAAAACTTTAGTCAAGTCATTTTTTGAATTTTTGTAGTGATAAATATAACAGGATAAAAGCAATGAAGAATGAAGCATTTTGTAGTAAACTTATCAATTGTTTTTTCGCAATCTATATTTTGAACTTTGCTGCAAAGTACATTCTTGTTTTTTTTTTTCAAATTAAATGTAGTTAAGTTAGAGAGTTTTTGGTGTCTCCTTAAACTTTCAAGTTTTGGCATTCATACCTCAGGACCTTTCACGTATGTTTAAATTGAATATACAATTAGCATGATATGAAAGGTATTTTTCTTATAGTGTAAATTGAAGAAATTTTTTATTATCTGGTGCTTTCGCAAAATTATTAATTTTGTAACGGAAGCCGTCAAACCTTTTTACTGAGAGTATTCAAATCAAAATAAGTTTAATATAAAGCATTCAAAATTAGGTAATATTGAAATGAATCAGCATTCAAACCTGTAGAATTTAAAATCAAGGATTTTAGGCAAAATGTAAAGAAGTTTATTTTTATTTTTAACTCCAAATAAAGTTTAGGTATTCTAGAGTGAATGATTATAAATATGAGAGTTCACCCAGAATTATAATGGCACTAACTTATCATTCAAAGACTTAAAAGGTTAAAAAGTCAAACTTATTGAACCTTTGAAATTGATTACATTTGAAAATTGTGCACCTAAAATTAATTAACTTTAAAGGAAGGCGTATAAGATTACAGAAATTTAAATTAGTAGCAGCATGAAAAACAAATCATAAACTCAAGCGTGCCAAATGAAAATATTTCAAATTTAAGTTTAAAATAATAAAACATGCAAGAAGGTAAATTTTAAAATATGATTCGTTAGAAATTGTACAAATTAAAACTAAAGAATTTGTTATTCGAAATGAAAAATTTTCAAATATGGTGGTTCGACATTGTAATATTAAAAATTGGTTATTAAAATTAGGAAACTAATAGCCTTTAAGAATTAATTTCAAAATTAAAATTGAAAGTGGGAAAGAAGATTCGAAAAGAACTGATCCAATTTCAATTTTAAAATTTTTTTTTAAATTCGTCACTGTACAATATTTATAGATTTCAAAATTCGAAAATTTCGAATTAAGCATTCGAAATTCTACAATTGTAATTATTAGATTATCAACCTGAACAATTTCTAGTTAGATATTTGAAAAAAATTATCCAATTGTAGTCTGTCAAATTGAACAATTTTTGTTTCTGTTTCTACAAAAGTTTAAGATTCACAAATTAAAATCATTATTGAAACATATCAATTTGAACCTATAATATTCAACCGTTTTGAATTTTGAAGGTTCCAAAATGAAATCTTGAAACACAAAGTGTTCAAATTAAAATATTGTAATATTTTAAGTGCTTGAAGTTATAAAATTTAAAATGAGAGTCGTGAAAATGTCAAAGAACAGAAAAAAACAATCTCATCCAATAATATATCATTTCATATTTTCAGATGACAAATCTAACCGTAAATAATTTATTGTAAATCTTATATCTACTACAACCTCAATTTTGATATTACTAAATGTTTCAAATAGATTTTACAGTTTAATTAAAAATGAGGGGAAAATGATATTTAAAATAAAAATATTTTTTAACTTTGACAAAACTAAAATTTTACTGCTAGATTCAATATAGAATCAAGTTCGAGTAAGTGCGTATATAGAATCAGGTTACAGTTACTCCATATCAAGCATCGGATTTGGCCTCCTCCGTATTTGAAATCAAGTCCATTTTTATCAATTTTTACTTTTTGTGATAAAATAAATAAGCAGGTCATTCTGCAACATTGACCAAAATATTTTGGAATTCTAGGTAATACTTTAAGAGAAATAAAGGAAAATAAGATTAGTCACTCCATATACGGAGAAACTCAAATATTATTTTTTGTACAAGCAAAAACATTTTTATGTAACACTGAAGGCTTTTTAAATATTTTGTTTAGTCACACAAATATTGAAATTACTTTCAAGAAAAGAAGTATTATCAGTTTGTTTTTAAGTTTATATAGATATAAATTTTATAATATACTTGAGAAAATTAAAAAAGATTTTTGAATATTTAAAACCTCTCAAATTCCTTAGAATATTTTTAGCTAACACGAATTTTTCTTGAAATTTTGAAAAATCATTCAAAATGTAAAGAAATTGCCTTAAAATCTTCCAAATTTTCCTAGAAATTTTAAGAAAATTTGTTTATTCATTTAGAACCTTTTAAAATTCTTTCAAACCTTCTAAAGTTTTGGTTTGAAATCTTTAAAAAAAAATTCATTTTTTAAAATCTTTTCCAATTTGAAATTCTTTTTCAATCTCTTCAAATCTTCTTAATATTTCTTGAATTTACTCGATTTATTTTTTTATTTTTTAATCATACCAAATTGAAACATTTTTCTTTGAAATCTTTTACTCTTTTTCGAAATTTAAGGAAATCTTTTGAAATCAAAATTCCTAAAATGTCTTATAAGTTTTTGTTATTTTTAAATCGTTTCAAAACGGTAGGAAATAAATCTTCTTGGTAACTAATTTACCTTTTTGATTGAAAGTTCATGTATTTCTTTGAAAATTAAGCTCTTTTTGGTAAAAAAATTAATCTTCAAACTTCATTTCCTGGGTTTGAAATTTCATTTTTTATTGACATCAATTTTTTATTGGCATCAATCTTCTTCAGTTGAAAATTTATCTATTTGTTTGAAAATTACTGTATTTTATTGAAACTTTGTGGTAGAATGTTAATCTTCTTGGTCACTAATTCAGTTTTTGCTTGAAAATTGAACTATCAGGTTAAAAATTACATTAAAAAATGAAATATTTTGTTGAATATTCATGCATTTTGTTAAAAAATATTCTTTTTTGGTAGAAAATTAATCTTTCTGTTTGAAAATTCTGTTATTGAAAATTACTTTTTGTCATTAAAAATTTAACTAAAGTATTTGTGGCATTTTTTTCCATAGGCATTTAATCTTTTTGTTAGAAAATGTATTTTTTTGGTTGAAAATTTAACTTTTTCGTTGAAAATTGAGTTTATTTACTTAAAAACTTATTTCTTAAACTGAAAATTAAACTATTTTATTCTTCGTTAAAAATTTAACTTTTTCAGTTGAAAATTCATTCATTTTGTTAAAAAAAATGGTCCTTTTTTGGTAGAAAATTAACCTTTTTGGTTGAAAATTCACGTATTTGGTTAAAAATTATTCTTTTCTGGCAGAAAATTAATCTTTTTGGTTAAAATTTCATTTTTTTTTGTTGAAAATTAGCTTTTTTATTGAAAATTTAACTATTATGATAAACAATTATTTGATTTGCTTAAAAACTTATTTCCCTAATCAAAAATGAAACCCTTCTTTTTTTTGTTGAAAATTGATCTTCTTTTAGTTAAAAATTATTTATCTATTTTGTTGAATTTTTTTTTTTTTTGTAGAAAATTCATCTACTGAGTTTAAAATGCAACTATCTGATTACATATTTATTGTTTGATTGCAGATGTATCATTTTAGTTAAAAGTTCATTTCTTTTGTTAAAAATTTGACCAATTTTTTTCAAAATTCTTTTTTTTACTAAAAATGTAGCTATTCCTTTTTTGTTATAAAATTTATCTTTTTCAGTTGAAAATTCACTTATTTTATTAACAGCTTGTGTTTTTTAGTGAAAAATTCAATTATTTTGATAGATAATGCATATTTTTGTGTTGTAAATTCAACTCTTTCTTTTCAAATTCGTGTTTATGACTTTAAAACTCAACATTTTGGATAAGATTTTTTTTTCTTTGCTGATTGAACAATCTTTCTTGGTTAAAAATTCAACTCGTATGTCAACAATTCATATTTTTTGGTTAAGCAGTTTTTTTTTTTAAATGAAAATATTTTTTGGTGCAAATATCAGCTATTACACTTTGTGTTGATAAATCATTTTTTTATCAAAGATTTATCAGTTTGTTTGAAAATTGTACTATCTTATTGGAAATTCCGTTTTCCTGGAATGAAAGTTAATTATTTTAACTGATAATGTTACATTAAAATTTTACATTAATAAATCTTAAATGTTTGTCAGTTCTTTTTTAGAAAAAGATTAAAAATGTTACGTACTCGTGTTAAAAATACCCCCCCCCCCTCCATGCACAAATAACAGACCGTCGCAAAACAAGAACCCACTCCCCTCTTTTTAATGTTACGTAACATGTGAGCGCTCCTTAATCGATTCTTTTTTAATCCCTATGCCTATGTTATACACAAACGGTTTATACACTGGCCTGAC
Organism: Andricus curvator; assembly: GCA_932195095.1. NCBI lineage: Eukaryota > Metazoa > Arthropoda > Insecta > Hymenoptera > Cynipidae > Andricus > Andricus curvator. The sequence continues at coordinate 448,753 of CAKNYM010051820.1, read as the reverse complement.
GTGTTCCGAGTTCAGCGGACTCGTCACGTAGAGTAAGACTCGGAGAAATTCACACGTTGTGGTAAGCGATCGACTGATATTTTTCCTTATTCGACGCTTATCCCATCGTTATTTTTCTTAGCAGCGCGTTGCGTACGGCTACACTTGTGATTTTTTTCCTTAGCCGTTGACTTTGAATGATTTTATTCGTATGCGAATCATTTAAGCAGAATAAACCTATGCTTATTTTAACACCGTCTACAGATTTTTGATTTTAAAAAATCATGATTTTAGAGTGGTTTACCCCTCGCTTAAAGTAGAATGAAACGTTCTTCCAATCAAATCTGACCATCCGTTACACAAGAGTACATAAAAATAAAATTCCATCGAAGTAAGAAGTGACCATCGATAAGATCGGAGATTGAAAGATAAAATCTTCGTTTCCCCTTTTCAGTTGTGTTTCACTGCTCTGATTTAAACCCAGCAATGCGGAATGATGGAAGGGTAGCAACAGATAGGAACAGGACAGAAAATCTACTTTTTTGTGGGAAGGGGTATTATCCGGGATCTGAAGTACGAAAAGGGAGTTAAACTTTACAAAAAAAAAACGAAGATTAACCTTTTGTCTAGTGGTGCGCTATGGCGTTCCTTTGTCCGAGTTGAGCACTCTGTTGCGACACCCAGTTTTTGTCCAGGTTGTCCCGTTTCTCCCTTTCTGTCCCACCCTGCATCCCGACAAACCCCTTTTACCACTACAACTAACCGTGGCCAGCAGGCTCGCGTCCAACGTGCTCGAGAGTTAAATCCTCCAGTTCTCTGATGTTACCAACTTGAAATATTCTAACTGGGCACTGCGAAACACGACCAGTCTGCACACCCAAGCCCAGATATCGCACGAGAGCGCAAATCCACTCCGCAAATGAACTTTTGGATTTCAATTCCTCCACAAAATTTCCAACGCCATTTAGTTAATTCTCTGAATATGCTTCGGAAGAGCTCGACTAAATTTTAATTAAAATAGCTGTTTAACAAAAGATTTAAAAAGTCATTTCAGGTCAGGAGATGAGTGTTTGAGGAAGGTTTCTGTTTCTGTTCATCAGCTAAAATAACATTTTTTTAAATCCTTTTCTTTAATTTTGCAAATTATGGTCATCACATCCTGAATACTTAAAATTTAAATCACTGAATACCGTAGGTATCACTTTGATCTTCAAGTTGGATCAAAGTGATTAATCAAGTGATGATTTGATGAAAATAATCCAGATTTCGTATCAAAATTATTTTACAGTTACAAGTAAACATCAAGACTTGGACTCAGGCACTTTCTTCATTTTTCCTTTAAAAACATTTTCCGACTTCTTAGCTAGATTGTCCAAAATAACATTTGCCATCTCAAAAATCTAAATTTGAAAATAGTTAAATATTTTGAAGATTTCAAACGATTTTGAAGGGATTTCAAAGAACTTATTTCACAGATTTTAATGAAGTTTATAGGGTTTCAAAACTTTTAGTGTATTCTAAAAGACTCCAGGGGATTTTTGATAATTTCAAAAATTTCAAGAAATTTCATCTGACTTTCGAGGACTTCAAAGTTTTAAAAGTTTTTGAAGACATTTTAAGAGATTTGATGAATTTCAAGATTATTTACTGGATTTAAAAGTATTACAAGGAATTTACAGGGATTTTACCAGATGTACGAGAATTTATAGAATCTTCAAGAACTTTGAAGATTTAAAAATTTCCAATGGATTTCAAAGGACTTGGAAAATTTTAGAGTACTTAACAAGATTTCAAGAATTTTTCAACATTTCAAGAGATTTTAGGAAATTTCAATAAATTTATAGAGAACTTTAGAGAGCTAATGCAATTTAATGGAATGTTAGGTAATTCTATAGATTTCATGGAGTTTCAGAGGATTTGAAAGATTAAATTAAATGTTTCAAGTTGTTGAACAGGGTTTCAAAATATTTCTGGGGATTTCACAATATTTAAAGATTTTTCATGAGATTTCAAAGAATTTTGTAGGTGAAGATTTCACAGAATTTTTCTGGTATTTACATAATTTGAAAGGATTTTAAGGCTCTCTTAATATCTGAGAGATTCATAGGATTTCAAAGAAAATTAAAAAGTTCCATAAGATTATAGGGAATTTCTATAGATTTCGAAGTGTTACAAAAATTGGATAGTTTTTTTTTTGAGATTTCAGAAGATTTCAACAGAATTTAAGGGTTTTTAATAGATTCCAGTGGATTCAAACGGATATCACAGATTCCGAGGGGTTTCAAAGCTTTGAAGGTATTTTGAAAGATTTCAAGAGATTTCAAGAGGCTTCATGGTGTGCCGAATGAGATCTTACAGGATTTCCGTGGATTTTAAAGATTTGAACATTTTTTAAGAAAGTTGGAAAGATAAACGCAGATTTCAAGACGTTTTGTGGGATTTTACTGGATTTTTGTTACTAAGGATTTCGCAAGATTTAAGGGATTGTATAAATTTCAAAGGATTTGAATTTTAAAGAGTTTAGGCTATTTTAAAAGGTTCCAAGAAATTTAAAGATATTTCAACATTTTTAAGGGTTTTAAAATAATTTCGTAGGATGTCTGGAAATTTCAAAGGATTTTAAAAAGGTTTCAAAGAAATCAATGATGTTTGAAAGGTTTTAAGGGATTCCAACGGACCTTTAAGAGAAATTTAAAACAAAAACTGTCAATATCTAGGATCGTGAAGTTAGGCTTGTACATTTTTTGGACTTTTGAAATTTGATTATTTTGCTATTAAATGGAAGATTGAAATGATCTGCTTCGCTTTTGAAAATTCAAGATTTTCCGTGATGCTGCCCAATTATTTACTACGGGTTTTCCTTGAATTGTAGTTTATTTTGAAGTCAAATATTATTGATGTATACAAATATTAGAGAAGTAGAGAAAGGTAGGGGAAGGGGAAGTGAGAGTAAGGGAAGTGGGAGAATGTATGGGGTTGTAGGGGAAGGGACGATTAATGAGGGGGAGTATTTGCTGGGGGGGGGGTAAGGGAATGTGGGAGAAGGGAGATTGAGTGAGGGGAAGTAGTATAGTAAAGGGAAAGCGAGAAAAAGGAGCAGAAGTGAGTGGAAGCAGTAGAGGGGTGAAGAAATAAGGAGAAGTGAAAGGAAGTAGGAAAAGTAAAGAAATTAGATGAAGGGAGAGAAATAAGTGGTAATGATGAGAAGGTGGAAAACTGTTAGACAGGGAGGGGACGTAAGAAAACTGGAAAGGAGGGTAGGAGGGGCAGCGACGACAGTTCAGGGAAGTGTAGGAAGTATGAGAGGACAGGTGGAGGAAGTGATGAGTAGAGTAGGTGAAAGTAGGAGTAGTAGGAGGGTAGGGTACGGGATGGTAACACATAAGAGGAAAGGGACAGTAATGGAGACTAGGTGACTTAGATCAGGGAGAGGTGAAGTAAGAGTTGTAGATTTTAACGACTTATTAAAGGAGAAGTGAAGGGAAGTAGGAGAAGTAAAGAAATTAGATGAAAGGAGAGAAATAAGTGGTAGTGAGGAGAAGATGGTGAACGGTTAAGCGGGGGAAGGGGAACGTAAGGGAACTGGAAAGGAGGATAGGAGGGGCAGCGATGACAGGGCGCGGAAGTGTAGGAAGTATGAGAGGGCAGGTAGAGGAAGTGATGAGGAGTAGAGTAAGTGAAAGTAGGAGTAGTAGGAGGGTAGGGTACGGGATTGTAACATATAATAGGAATGGTCAGTAATGGAGACTAGGTCTGTTAGATCAGTTGGAGGTAAAGTAATAAGGGGTAGATTTTAACGACGTATTAACATCGAGTATAGGAAAAATGAACTACCTGATCTGGACCAAATTTGACGTTTAGAGAGATGAAATTTCTTCAGATAATAAAAAATATATTCCAGCGATACTGATGAAAGAAGATTATAGGATATATTTCTTGTAGCTTTGGAGAATACCAAGAGATGGTTCCTAATGAAATTAAATGAGGGGAGGAATAAAGAAAGACGGAATAATCTAAGGGAGATAGAGCGGTTCCTCAGTATTTCTTTTTGTGGCGTCACATAGAAATGCAATTGTCTCTAAGTAAATTACGAGCTGGAGTAAGACCTGGAGAGTGTAAAGCGCACAGTTGGTCTGACCTCAAGGCGAGGCATTCCACTGCTACTTAGCGTTCAATACGTTCCACTTAGTACTGACCCGACTCTGCCTTTACTACTATCCTCTTCCGCCAACGCTTGCGCTCAACTTAGTAAATTAGTCCTTTTGAAAGTAATCCTCTCTTTGCATTATAAACTTTAATATTTTTTTCTTTTTTAAAAAAGATTAAAAACATTCACTTATTTTATAATTCGGAAATGGGGCGTCACGTGTCAAAAGCAAGACTCAAGTAATTGATTTTGCACAATTTTTGTTATTTTGTAGTAAATAGGGTTCTGAACAGTTTTGCGACACGATTTTGTAAAAGTAAAATTTTTTAAAGTTTAGTGACAATTTATAATGTAGGACACCTTTTTAATAAGATTTTTTTATCTCTGTATTCATTGGTATTTCGAAAAATGTCCTAAATTTTCAAGTGTTAATAATTTTACGAAAATTGAAAATTTTGCAAAATCGTTTGGCACACCTATTTAAATTCAGTACCCTAAGCACTGAAAAATAACCAAAAATAAGCAACACGGAAATTTAAGTTTTGTTTTTGACATGGATCGCTCCAAATGTGTTTCAAAATTAAAAAGGGAAAATTTTTATTTTTGTTTTTCTGACATTAATTTTAATGATGTGTAAGAAATTTCATTGTTGATTGAAGTCTCTAAGGATTTAATCTAGCAAAAGACTATACTCTTAAAAATTATTACTGTTTTCAAAACTAATTAGAAACTTTAAAATTTTCCGGAGCAACTTATTACGTAGACAAACCTAGACTTTAAATATTAAAATTTAAAAAAATATTTCTTTCTCAACTTCAATTTATATTTAAACATTAGATTGTTCTACATATTTTGATTAGAGTGCACCTTTATGTGCAAGTAAAATTTTTCTTCATTTGAAACTGTGTATAATAATTGGAACGACAATTACAATGGTTGAAAATTGGTAGTTATTTTACTGCCTACGTACGAGTATTCAGCTTATAATAATTGAATTATAGGGGCTTTTCTCGTCAATTTTATGAGAAGAATTGAATATTGAGTAATTTTTTGCTACACTGTAGACCTAGAACATCCTTAAATTTTTAAATTCTCAAATTTTTTATATGAATTAAAAACAGTTTTTATTTTTATAGGAACTTTTATGAGGGTTGCTACAAAATCCCAACTGGGAAATTCTGTGACTTTCCCCAGGCCAATTTGTCATTTTCCCTGAAAGTTATAAATTTATTTTTCAGATATAAGGAGAACCATACATCTAGGAGAAAAACTTGAGTTTTTAACCCAAAAATATGAATTTTTATAAAAAAAATAAAAAAATTGGATTTCAAATAAAAAAAAAAACTAATTTTTAATTGAGTAAAATAGGAATCATCTACAAAATAGCTAAACTTTCAACAAAAGTGCTGAACTTCTTATAAAAAATTAATTTTTAAGAAAAATTGTAATAGTTGATATTTCTACCTCAAAATATTCTTATTTTTATACAAAAACATTTGAATAACACCAAAACATAAGAATTTTCAAGAAATGAGTTGAATGCGTCATCAAAACAGGCTACTTTTTAATCACACAAGAGGAATTAGCAAAAAAAGACGACTTTTATTCAAAAAAAAAAAAAAACAACAAATTTTCAACAATAGAAAAGATCAATTTTCAGCTAAAAGAGTGAATTAAAAAAAGAATATTCAACCTAAGAAATTAATTTTTAACCAAAAATATAACAGGTAAATTTTCCGCAAAGAATTGAATTTAGATCCAGATGAAATGAATGTTTAATGAAGTAGCTAAAGTTTTAACCAAAAAATGAAGTTTCAACTGAAATGGTGACATTTCTATCAGAAAAGATAAATTTTCCACAAGAAATTTAACTATTTTGTTAAAAATTCGTTTTTTTTTTTTGGTTCAGAATTAATTTTTGTAACTCAAAAATTCAACTATTCTATTTTTGGAAGAAAATTGATCTTTTTTTAGTAAATAATCATGTATTTTGGTAAAAACTGGTCTCTTTTGGTAGAAAATTAATCTTTCGATTTAAAAATGCAAGTAAAATGAATTTTTTAGCGATAAATTATCATCCAAAAATAGAATACTTAAATTTTCAAATAGAAAAATAAATTGTTAACAAAAAAACGATTTTTTAAACGAATAGTTAAATTTTCAACGATTGAAATGAATTTTCATTCAAAATGATGAAGTTTCAACTATTTTGATTATTTCTCTACAAAAAAGGCGAATTATCAACAAAATAGTTGATTTGTCACCTAAATCAGATAATTTTCTCAACTTAAAATATAATAGTTAAATTTTCAGCTAAAAAATTATTTTAATGAAAAGAGTAATTTTTAATAAAATGGTTAAATTACAAAAAAAAAAGAAGGGGGTTTCAACTAGAATGATGATTCATCAACCAAACGAATGAATTTTCAATACAATATTCGAAACCTCAACCAAAACAGGTTAATTTTCAACCAAACATTTGGGATAAAAAAAACAATTTCTACCAAAATAGATGAATTTTTGACCCTAAAAGACGATTTCTCAATCAAAAAGAATGAATTGTTAACAAAATTGTTGAATTTCCAACAAAATAATAAAATACGGCTGCGAAGTACTATGGACGTATTCACTATGGGTGTATTTATTTGTGCTCATTTTATGAGCATTTTGCTTCCTCATAAGTATCAAATAAATTTGCTTCCTCATAGAGGGAGGTTTTCCCTAACAAAATAAAAAATTGATATGATCAATATTTTTCAAGCTTATATTTCTGTCTTTCCAAACATTTTATTTTCAGAAAATTAGAGGGCCCACCAAAATGTCAATTGATGTATTCTGTTACAATGAACAACTCTTTAAACTGAGTTAGTTTCATATTTCAAATTAAAATCTCATACAAACAATGAAAGTTTTCTTAAAACTTTCTGAGTAGCTATTGATTAATCAATAATGGTCTTCGAAACTTCATCAAAAGATCAATCCACGCTTCTCGAAGACGCGAACAATATTGCATCACATGCATTACAGTTATATTCCCAATATAAAATCTTGTTATAAAAAGGAAACTAATTTTGTTAAAAAATTCAAAAACGATATTGGTGGGTTATGGTAGATCATGAAAACTTCTTAATTTCGGCAATCGATGCGTCTTGAAGACGCGAACAAATATATTATATGCATTATAGTTGTTTTCCCAATATTGAAAAAGGTTTCCTTATATCAGCAAGATAAACAACATTTTTTTCAATTTATAAATCGGTATTGATAGATCATAAGAGGTTATAGAAGGTTCTTCAATAGTTCAATCTATACGTCTTAAGGACGCGAACAAATACTCTACATGTAATATTGTCGTGTTTTGAATATCAAGAAAGTTTTTTGCATATAAAGAGAATAAATCATTTTTTTGAAACTTTATAAATCGTTACTGGTTAGTCATAAAAGGTTCATCAATAGGTCAATCAATGCGTCTCAAGGACGCGAACAAATACTCTACATGTAATATTGTCGTATTTTAAATATCAAACAAAATTGTCCTATATAAGTAGAATGAACCATTTCTTTTTCAGTTCATAAATGGGTACTGGTGGGTCATAAAAGGTTTATCAATAGGTCAATCGATGCGTCTCAAGGATGCAAACAAATACACGGAATATAATATTGTCGTATTTTGAACATCAAAAAAGTTTTCTCTATATATATACCATTAAACCATTTTCCTTTCAGGGTAGGCGTGACACTACCCGATTCGGGTAGTGTTTCGAGGTTTTTCTTGTAGTTATAAATAACTACAAGTGTGGGCTCACCACACCCACGATGTGCCAACAGCACTCATGTCAGTATTCTTGAATGGTCACCCATCCAAGTACTGACCGCGTCCAACGCTGCTTAACTTCAGTGATCTGAC
>CAKNYM010051820.1:290783-434792 GCA_932195095.1 Andricus curvator | reverse complement strand
ATTATTTTTTAAATATGTCAAGAAAAACGAACTTGCTGAACAACTTTATTTGAATTTTGATCATTCGTCAGTTAGAAGCAACAGCATTTATTTATTGTAAATCAGAAAATTTACTTTAACAACAGAAAACTGTTGTTGCTTCTATAGGAACAAGGGCTTCAATATTAAGCTGTTCAGTTTTGATATTTATACAATTTGATATTGTAGTATATTGAATAGGTGGATCCTTAGTTTCTGTATGTATAAATTTAAAAATGCTTCAAGAAGCAATTCTCGAGTGGATGTGGCGCGACAGGATGAGATTGAAAGTACGAGCATTAGTACTCTAAAATGGTGAACGAGTGCAATTGGTTGTTATCCTACTATTGATTGTACTTTCTTTCCTAATCTGGAGAAAGTTTTTGTTACAGTACTTCAATCGAAATTATTTTTTAAATATATCAAGAAAAAAAAACTTGCTAAACAACTTTGATTGAATGTTGGTCATTCGTCAGATAGAACCAACAGCATTTGTTTGTTATCCATCAGAAATTTGGCATCTACAACAACACACTCTTGCTGCGTTTATAGCAACAAGGGCTTCAATATTGAGCGGTTCAATTTTGGTATTTATACAATTTCAAACTGTAGGATATTGAATAGGAAGATTTTTAGTTTCTGTATGTAAGTATTAAAATGCTTGAAGAAGCAATTCCCAAGCGGATGTGGCGCGACAGGATGAGATTGAGAGTACGAGCGTTAGTACTCTAAAATGGGAAATGAGTACGATTGGTAGTTATCCTACTATTGATTGTATTTTCATTCCTAATCTGGAAACAAGTTTTTGTTACGGTACTTTAATTGAGATCATTTTCTAAATATCTCAAGGGAAACAAACTTGTTAAACAATTTTGATTGATAGTTGGTCATTAGTCTGGCAAAATCAACACAATTTGATTGTTGTCCATAAAAAATTTGGCTTTCACAACAACAAACTGTAGTTGCTTGTATAGCAGCAAGTGCTTTGATATTGAGCAATTTAGTTTTGATGTGCATACGATTGAAAACTGTGGATATTGAATAGAGTGATCCTTATTTAAGGGGCTGTTAGCAAAAGCGGAGTAGAAAAGTTGTCAGAGCAAAAACGAGTTAACAATATCGTTATATTATAATATACGATACAGTCTTCGTTATTCTTTTTTCTTTTTAACTCGTTTTTGCCCGCATCGTTCTTAACTTGTTTTTTTTTCCGACGATTTTTTTACTCCACTTTTGCTATCAGCCCCTCATTTTCTGTATGTTATTATCAAAGCGCATACAGAAGCAATTCACAAGTGGACGAAGCGTAACAGGATGAGATTGAATGAACGATTATTAGCACACGAAAATGGAGAACGAGTGCAATTTATTGTTATCTTACTGTTGATTCTACCTTCATTTCTCATCTCGAAAAAAAGGTTTTGTCACAGTAATTCAATTAAGACTATTTTTGAAATATCTAAAAAAACGAACTTGTTAAACAACTTTGATTGATAGTTGGTCATTCGTCAGACAGAGCCAATCGAACTTGTTTGTTGTCCATCAGAAATTTGGCTTCAACAACTAGTCTTGAAGAAAGTTTTTGTGTCAGTCCTTCAATGGAGAGTATTTTTTGAATATTTCAAGAAAAACGAACTTGTTGAACAATTTTGATTGATAGTTGGTCATTAGTCTCAAAAAGTCAACACAATTTGTTTGTTGTCCATCAAAAATTTGGTTCCAACAACTACGAACTGTTGTTGCTTCTATAGCAACAAGTGCATCAAAATGTAATGGTTTAATTTCAATATTATTTTGAAACAATAGAATATTGAATAGGATGGTCTTTAATTTCGAACCTTTACAATATTACGCTCCATGACGATGATTTCATGAGGTAGCACGAGAAAAAGATACCCACCAAGCTCAAGCTCAATCGGATAATATTCAGATTTGAGTGTTTCAAAAAAAGTGTCTGTTTTGATTTTCACGGGAACTGGGAAATATGTATGGCCTAACCGAAAAAGAATATACCTATTTTTGTATTTTTGTAGCGTCATTCTTCAGCTCTCGGAAAGCAATTTTTCGCTTATGGACTTTAACACGTAAAAATACAATTTCTTCTTCAATTTCAATTTTTCATAAGAAATTATGAACCAATATTTGCCGACTTATCGGACGCTTTTGTTAAATTTGTTAACAGGTGAAGACTTTATGACGAGTGCAATCAGCAACGTAGTCAAATCTTGTTGGATTTTAAATTCTGCTTTTTTCTTTTGACTTAATTTGGTTTGACTCAGTTTTCCCCACATAAATTACATGGAAAATTTCAAATTAACTAGTACATGAAGCGGAAGATTTTTGAAAAAATTGATCCTATCGAATAATTACCACCCTAATACTAAAGACTTAAATGAACTGGGAAAATTATTATTTTGAAAAATTAAATATTATTGGTTATTAATTGATCATTTTTTTATTGATAGTATGCTTCGTTCTGATTGCTTTAAACTTAAGAAGATTTAGTTTAAACTTTGAAGACTTAGATTAAAAATTTGTTATTCTTTGAGATTATTATTTGAAACAATTACCTCATTCTCATAGAATAATTTGAACTTCTTGAAAGTTTTCTATTTATATGTAGATCATTGGTTCAGGCATTTTTTTGTAAAAGTAGCAGGAATATGTTTTTGAACCAAATTTGTTCAGTTCGCACAATACAAATTTATCTTCAACCAACTCTTTCCTGAGACAATACAATTTTTTCTTAGTTCAATCAAAACTGAAATTTTCATTGTTTTATCAAATTTTTGTTATATCGTTTAAAGGTTTGTTAAAGAAACCAAAATTTCGTGGTGAAAATATGTAAGATTTTCTTGCTTCTTTATATCAACGAAATTACTTTGTTGTCCAAACCAAGAATTATCTATAGATTACTTCGTAAATAAACTTCATAACAATGAAAAAACTTCCTAATAATACTAAAAATTTAGAATATAAATTAAAATGTTTGCTTTGAATTAAATTTGGTTCAGTCACCTTTCTCGTTTCTAATTTAATTTGCGACAATTCTGTTCTTTTAACAATGTATAGGCTATACATCTAAAGACTTGCAACTAAAAATTGTAATTCTCATAATACCTTATATTTGATCTGAAAATTAAGTGTTTTCTCTGTTTAAAAGCAAGTACCTGTTTCCTTTCAGGTTCAAATGTGTGGTTCATGGTTCCTAGTACTTTCAGCCGTAGGCCGCTTTGTCCGCTTACCTTACGCGAGTAATTAAGATTTTCCCCTTTGAGGTCGCTCTTATTTTCACATCGCTCTCGCTGAAGTCTTTTTAAGCCAAACATAACTTTATGCGGAGAGTTTGTTTATGGTGAACTTTTCTTTTCTTTTCATTACTGTGTTAAGTAGAGCAGAAAATATGCAGTTAAAGGACGCAGAGTACCATTTTAACATTCCTGTTCATGTATAATAAGTATGAATTAAATCTACATTTTTTCCACTTCATTTCTTGCTGATAAGTGAAGCAAGAGTATTCTCAAAGTTATTTCTTATATCTACTAATCAAACATTTATAATAGAAATTAATATTATTTAAAAAAATCGTTTATAAAGAGCTTAAATTCAATAAATATGATGATCTTCCATAAATTCTGTGCTTTAAAGTGCTGAGGAAATTTAGTGAAATCCACTGCAACTGAACTGAACAGTAGTACTTGAATTACCTTCTGGCATAATTGACTGCAATAATTGATACTCATCGTTTCATAGATAATACCACTTTAAACGCACAATAGGCATCATTCGTCTAAATTAGAATAACACATTCCATAATTTATTGTTGTAGTATAATGGTGAAAAACATCTAAGTACAGATGAGTTCACATCAAATTAATAATAATATTATCTTAAATAATTTTTTTCCATAATCAAAGCATAAATAATATTTTTTTTAGGTAAGAGGCAGGGAGGATATTATATTTAACTTTTTCAAAATAGCCATTTTATATTCAAATTTCTTCAATATTTTTAAGTAGTTGTGCATAAATTACTTAGAGTTTTTTCTTTAACTTACAACATCAACAACAACACTTTCGAATAAATAATTAAATTTTCAACCAAAAAGATAAAATTTCTACCATTATATTGAATAATTCTCAAATAAAAAGATGCATTTTCAAGAAGAGCTGAACTTTCAATTAAGGAAGATCTTTTTGTCAATAAAGAACAAAAATTTCTTCTAAAATGTTACATTTTCAAACCAAAAATATGAGCTTGCTATAAAACATTTCGGTATTCAAAAAAAAAAAAAAGAAGTTTTAATTTAAAAAAAAAAAACGGATTTTCTACACAACAGTTGAGTTTTCTACCGAACAGTTGAATTTTCTACCAAACTGATGAATTTTTTATTTTAAAAATTAAGTTTTTACAAAAAATTGGAATTTGTAACATGAAAATTGCTTTTTAACAAAACGGTTGCATTTTCGACCAAAAAAATAAATTTTCAACTAAATAAATAAATCGTTAATACAAAAAAAAATTTTCAAGAAAGTAGTTCAACTTTTAACAAATGTTGAATTTTGTTAAAGGTTTAATGTTTAACCTAAAAAGATGAATCTTCAAAAAAATGTAGCAACTAGAAAATATTAATTTTCCATAAAATAGTTTCACTTTTACCTCAAAGAATTTATTTTCTTCCAAAAAGACGAAAGTTTCAACCAAATAGTTCAATTTTCAATCAAGATGGCCAATTTTCTACTAAAGAAGTATAATAATTTTGAACAAAATGCTTGAACTTTCAACCAAATAGTTAAATTTTCAACCAAGAGGATCAATTTGCTCCAGGAAAGTAAAATTTTGAACAACATGCATGAATTATCAACCACATGATAGAATTTTAATCTGAAAAATATAAACTCTCAACAAAAAATTGCATATTTAAATTTGGTGGTGAAAATTTATTTTCAAGCGAAAAAAAAAGAATAATCAACAAAATTTAATTTTTAACAAATTAGTTCAACTTTCAAATAAATAGATGAGTTTATACCAAATTGTTTAAATTTCGAGCCGATAATACGAATTTTCTACAAAAAAGTTGAATTTTGAATACAAAAATGTGAATTTTCAACAAAAAAGTTAATTTTCGATAAATTTAATATAATTATAATTTTTTTACCAGGCAGTTGCAGTTTCAACCCAAAAAGATGAAATTCATACACAAAAAAAAGAAATTTCTACACAGAAAGCTGAATTTTCAAGTAAAAAATACTAAATAATATTTCATTGAAATTGTTGAAGCTTTAATTCAGAAAAACGAATTTTCAACATAATAGTTAAATTTTCAACCGAAAAAGATGACTGTGAAGCCTGTGATAAATAAGAGAATTTTGATCATTTATAGAATAAGGAATAATAGTTTAAATTAACATTAGAGTTTATAAAATTATAAATTAAAAACTTTTAAAACATTATGTTGGAAAACTGGAAATTTTTATTTTAAAATAAAGTGTCACACTACGGTACATCTTAGGTCCTAAAGAAATTATAAAAAATGTAGGTTTGTAAAACTAAATACTTTTTGTTATCATTTAATCTCACAGAGGGGGTGCAAGAGGTCCAATTAAAAGAAAACACCTTACGTAATTTGTTAATTTGTTAATTTTATTAATAACCCCTTATTTGTTTGTTCACTTACTATTATTTTGTGAAGTATTTATGAAAAATTAATGCCTCAGGCTTAAGATGGTTACAGCCCAATATGTCCAAAGGCATTTTTGGCTGGATTTTTATTTTTTTTTAATGGTATGTACGGGGCTGTCCCGGTACATATTATCAGTCAAGGACGCATTATTATAATTCAATCAAGTGATCTGATAAGAGCGTGTACCCTGACATATTGGGCAAAGCCTGGTTTTTACCCCATCATTCACGGACTGGGTTGCAGTCAAGTTCATGATGGGGGGACCTACAGCTTAAGGTGGGATCCGAACCACCAGAACCTCGGTAAAGGTACATAGAAAAATTTCAAGAGGTACTGGCTCAGGGATCGAACCCCGGACCTCTAAGGTGAAGTCCGAGCGTCTAACAAACTGAGCCACCGAGGTTCTTTATGAATATTACAGTTCATATTATTATTCGCATTCGCAGACTAAGACCCTCAAGTCTTTTTCATTGAATTGAAAAAAAGGGTTCGTCTGATTTCAACTTTTTTATGCATTAAATTTATTTTGTCACACAAAAAGCAATTTCGCAGCTAAGAGAATATAAGCTAAATGAATAAATATCGAATAACGTGTTCTAATTTTCATTATAAAAGCAACTTGAGTAGAGTCATGAATAGCTGAAAAATAAACCCTTAATCGAATCTCCTGGATAACGTAACCGTGCTTATGGAACGTATCCTTTAAAAGCTTTGGTAAACATTATTTCTATCGAACTCCCGAGTCGATTAATTCCTCGCGCGAGCACACCCATTCCAGGCAGGTTAAAATGGAAAATTTTTTCTGTCCTCTCGACGGGTGGTTAGACATTTTTGTATCGGTTATCGTCGACGAAAGGGGGCATCGATTATTTTTCAGCTAGTGATGCAGGCATTGCAGAAGCCTGTTGTTTTTTGCTTGAACGATTAAACTTAGCCTAGAAAAAGACAAATAACGGCGCACTAATTGCTCTCATTAAAATAACTTCCTCGTTGGTATGTAACTAGCCTTGCGTGAAAGGAGCAATTATCAAGAAACAATTATCCGCTTTCTTACAGTTTTCAAAGAAAGTATAGATTATTTTAATTCCTGCTATTACAGTGAATAATTAGTGTTTTGACACTTTGGCCAAGTAACTTTTATAAACTTGGGTACGAGACCTTTCAAGAAATAAGTAATTTTTCTTTATCTTCTTCTCTTCCTCACAGTTCACTGAAAAAAACATTTGAGATAACAATATAATTTTGTTGAACAGTTTTTGTTCGTTTAAAAAAAATTTGGTTGTGCTTACTAAAAAAGTGCTCGGTGTAACAAAACAGATTTATTTGAATCAAAACAGAATTATTGTTAGGTACCGTTTGTTGCTTGTACTAAAGACTTGTCGAACAACGTATTGTCCTTTTGATCTGTGAGGTTTGTTATAACTATTTTGTGAATGAAGAATGTTCGCTGTTTACAGTTATGTTTCCATAAAAAGTACACTGAGCGAAGAATTCCCGTGTAGTTCGGGTTTACACCCCAATAGTTCGGGTGGTTTATCTTTTTTTTTGTTTAACACGAAGGTTTGGCGCGCTTGCACTACTGAGACGTGCGATCACCCCAACCATTCGGGTGCTCACCTGAAAGAGCAGCCGCCGAAGTGGTGGGGCGCCCGCCCGAATAGTTGGGGAGCTTGCACGAATGATGCGGGAGATTCGAGTCGTCAACCGCGTTGGATGTTGCGCGTTCGACGTTTACGCATGTTCGCTAATGGCCGCAGCTGATGACTTATTAAAAATTATCAGGCTCTTCCCGAATGTCACTGTTTCTAGTTTATGTCGATTTTATTGTTCATGTGGGAGATGTCAGTGGAATAAAGTGTAACTAGTTCTCTCGTTTTTTTTGGATAATCATTAACGAAGGTAAGAGAAATATAAAACATTATTCTGTGCTTGCACATGAGTCGAAGAATCAAATGTAAAATTTCAATAAAAGCGTTCATCCCGGTATACAGAAATAATTCTAGAGAAAGAATAATGTTTCCAAAGAGAAACCAGATAACTAGTTACACTTTATTCCACTGACATCTCGCACATGAACAATAAAATCGACATAAACTAGAAACAGTGAGATTCGGGAAGAGCCTGATAATTTTGAATAATTCATCAGCTGCCAACGCGGTTGACGATTCGAATCACCCGAATCATTCGTGCGAGCTCCCCAAATATTCGGGCGGGCGCCCCACCACTTCGGCCGCTGCTGTTTCAGGTGAGCACCCGAATGGTTGGGGTAATCGCACGTCTCAGTAGTGCAAGCGCAACATACCTTGGTGTGAAATAAAAAAAAAAGATAAACCACCCGAACTATTGGGGTGTAAACCCGAACTACACGGGAATTCTTCGCTCAGTGTATCAGCGGCGATAGTAATTGTCCTCGATTTAACTTTAGAATTTAGGATTATGAACATAGCTTCTTTATTTTGTTTCACAAAATAAAACAAAATATTCCTTTCTCAAAGAAAACGCTAGAATGAGAAAAAATGCTTTTATTGAGTAAAATGCATTTGATTTGAGAAGAAGTCTTTCGGTGTATCGCAATTTCGTTTATGATCCTGGATTATCTTTATAAAATTTAATTGTGATTATTCATGCAAATTGTTTGCAAATTGAATGCTACAAAGTATATTTGATCAACCAACAAAATATTTTGTTGTGCCAAACATGTTGCTTAGTTTTTCTTACCATAAATAATTGTAATATAATAAAGACTGTTTGAATTTCAAATAAATAATGGTTTTTATTTTATAAAAATGGAAAGGGAAATTTCTTTTCACTTTTTTACAGAATTGAAAAAAAAAATCTATTCTGCTGATTCCTTTGTCGCACGAAAAGGAAATGTCAAACTTGTAAGGGATTGTTGATAAACTACTTTACGCGTTTTTCTTTTCCTAAAAAAAAGATTAGAATAATATTTTCATGAAGTTAAAAAAAATTCAAAGATATAAACAAAAGAAAAACGCATAATGTAGTATATGAATGGTCCCTAGAATAGGAAATCATCTTAGGTATGTAACTAAAATTCTATTTTTTGTCGTAAAAATTATATTTAAAAAATTTTATCATAACACCCTCATGAAATATATTTTGATTTTTGAGGTTTTTCAAAAAAAAAAAGAAAATTTTATTTATTATTGAAAACTGTTCGTATAGTGCGTATGGGTATCTCGCGAATATTGAATGAATGTGTGTGAAATTAGTACAAAATACAAATGTTTAACTGAAAATTCAAATATTGGAATAAAATAACCTCTACGGGTGAAAATTCACATCATCAGGTTAAAAATTGAACTGTTTTGGAGAAAATTTAGCTTAGTGACTTTGAAATGCAACAATTTGGTTAAAATCAAAATAAAATACATCTCTTTCGTTCAAGATTGAACTATTTTGTTCAAATTACCTTTAATGGGAATGAAAATCATCTTTAATATTGAAAATTCATTTTTTGGGGTTGAAAATTAAAAAATCGAATATTTCATTGAAAATTCAAATATTTTGTTAAAAACAACCATTTTTGTTTGAAATTCATATTTTTTGATTGTAAATTAATCGTCTTGGTTCAAAATTCAACTATTAGGAGAAAAATGTATCTATTTTGTTGAAAATGAAATATTTTTACATCAAAATTTTAATTGATTTTTTTATTTTGAGGGGGCATAAAAGGGATTAGGTAAAATAGGGGCTGGACTGCGATCCGTCAAAATGCAATCAATACAAAATTTGGACATAAACTCAAATTATCATTAGTTCAATTGAAAAACTGTCCAATTTTAAACCCGAACAATATTAAATCATTCAACAATAAAATTTCGAATTTTGAGATGCATAACGTAAAATATGGAAATGCTTTTCATATAATTAACTTTTTTTTCGGAAGAAACATCTTCTCCTTTCGCTCCGCTGGGAATCGAACCTTAGAACTTCCGATTGCCGGTCGGGTGCTTTCCCAATAAGCTACTACAGAGATCAAGAGAAGAAACTTCTTTCAGAAAATACACGCCTCATTTTGCCAGGTGGTAAATCGAATTTTTTCAAGGAATCTGTATTATCATCAGAGAATAACAGAAATTTCAAACTTCTTTTCAGACTAGATGGACATATGAAGTAAAAATTATTTTAATTAATTTTTTTTCTGAAAAAAGATGTTTTCCTTATTTATATAATGTTCTTAATTCTTAGATGCTTGGTAGTTGCGAATTTCCATAGAAATATTTTCTGATTCTCTATCTGAAATGCGTACATCCATTTTTTTTTAATTTATAGAGAGTATTGAACAGTCTCTTAAATTATTAGAAAGATAAATGTTAAAAGATTGAAAAGACTATGTAACTGATTATAGATTTTTGTCAATATTTCATGAAATCCATTGATATCAAGGAATAAAGGGATGCCTGTGGATTGTGAAATATGGAAGTACTATTGTATATCGTTTTTCCCGCCAAATAAATTTTCGAGCACATCACTAACAGTCGAGGGAGTCTGGTAGAGTTGTCTACGTAGGCAGAAGTTTTCAAATACGATTACCGTGCGCGTGTACTTATTCATTCGTCCTGAAGAGCAGGGAAAGTTTCAATTCAGTAAACGGATGAACGAATCGAAACGTCGAGTTTTCTTTAACTTGGGGTGCCACAACCCTAGTGAAACTGGCAGAGATATTACTCTTATAATTCCGAATTTATTGCACGCAAAAAAAAAATGGTTTCAATTATAACTTTCTGGGTCCAATTTTAATGGACTATTCAATTTGTTTGAATTTTAGGTCAAGTTTAATACAGAACCACTTTTATGAATTTGGGAACCACTTTTTTAATTTCATTTGGTTAGAGGTCGTGATCCTGAACAACATGGAAGAGTATTGTAATTCATTTTTTATTTATTGAATTATTTATTATTATTATATTATTATTATATTTATTTTTTATCCACAACTCACAACTCACAAATTTGAGGGTTAGGTTTGAAAGCAGCTTTAAGCTGTACCTCGCCCTTTAGGTTCTTATATTAACTCTGACTACCATGTACATATCCTTCTTGTTACGAACTCAATAAAGATTTATTATTATTATTATTAACTACGAAATTGAAACTCGAATCTTCATTTCAAAGATAACCATGCCATAACATGAATTATATTAGCCATTTATCCTATATTTTTTATTTTTTTAAAACGTTGCACTGTAAAAAAATCTTTTGTGATATTTACAATTAGATTGTAATTTCACGAGCAGTGTACTTCCAATTACAATGTATAACCTGGTAAATTTACCAATGTCGCTCAGAAATTCACGATCTAGTCCAATTTCACCCCATGGAACAGTATGAAATAACTGTCCGATGTAAAATTACTATGTCTGACGATGGAAATTATTCGATCAGTGTGGCACGTATAGTCAATTTACGTTAGTGAATAAATTTAAATGAGCTTATAAATTAACACTTTTTTTGGTAAAGTTGCAATATCTAGCATAATTTCACAAACGGGTAGTATTGTTACGTCTTGGCATCCTGAGAAATTACAAACAGGACATAAATCGACAATCCATCAACAAACTGACAGAAAGAGATGGCGCGTTGTACTTTATCATAAAATTACGTCTCAGGGCCTCAAATATTGCTCTAATAGTGATGAGTTCTATGTGAATGAAAAAAATATGCCTTTTTTAATCAAAACGATATTTAAGAAAAGTAATATGCGCTTTATTTATCCTGCTAGAGTGTTTAAAAATGTATAACCTCACGAATATAACCTCAAAATTGAAATGTGGTCCTGGCAATTTACGTCCTGCATTTTTTTTTACAAAAGTGTATAAACTTACATCGTCGCACGCAAATCGAATAATTTCCATCGTGGCACGATGTAAAATTACACCAACTTTTTTTACAGTGTGCAATTTTATTCAGATGGTACTTTTCTGGTACGAAGCGAATATTCAAATTTTAAGCCTTTCCGATTAGCTTTTTGAGGAAATTGTGTATAAATTCACGAAAGAATAATCCAAAACTGTCATTCAAAAACATTTTTCAAATAATAAACTAATTACTTTTTAATGTTTTAAAAACTGTACGAAATTCGAACTGTGTCGTATTTAGCATGCATTCATATCAGTCGTTGCTACCAACTTTCATAGAAAAAAATTGATCTTATACCCAAGCCTAGTCTGTTAATAATTCATTTCCCTCATACCGAATGACACTTTTTATAAAAAAATCAAAAAATATACTTTCGATGAATATCAAAAAAATTAATCATCAGATATTTTTGAAAATCGAAGGAACCAGTGAACAGACAGAGGAAGCAATTTATTCGCTTAAAAAATGATAATATGTCACGAAACAAAATTTTTATCGTCATGTCAAAAACACATTTTTCAATTTTTCAATTCAAAAATAGCAAGTAAGTGGTTAAAAGGCTGATTATAAAACTTGAACTGATTTTTAAAAAATTAAAAAGTGTAGATTTTGGGAGATATTGAACAAAAAATGTATAAACTTTTCCAGAGAATAAAAAAATTTTCTTAAGATTCATAGCAAAATTTCGAATGAATTCTTATTTTGAAAGATTAATTTGAAAAAAAAATTAAAGTATTTCAAAACATTTCAAAAGATTATTTCAAAGATTTTAAGGCATTTCTTTATTTTGAAAGATCATTCACAAATTTGAGGAAAATTTCGAATCATTTTAAAAGACATTTAGAAATCTGGAAAAAAATTAAAAAATAATTTTAAAAATGAAAATATTTCAATGAATTTAAAACAAAAGGATTTTGAAAGATTTCAAGATAATTAAAGAATTTGTTCAAGGTTCATGGTAAAATTTTCAATAATTTTCGATTTCAAAAAATTAATTTTAAGAGAAGATTAAAAAAATTCTAAATATTTGAAACGATTGGCAAAATTTAAGGCAATTTTTTCAATTTTGAAAGATTTTTCATAATTTTAGGGACAATTCCAGTTAGTTTAAAAGATATTAATTACTTTGAGAAGTTCTGAAAATATACAGAGATACTATAAAATTCGAAAAGATTTCGAAAACTTTTTAAAAAAATGCAATTTCTTAAAGATTCCAAAAAAAATTTCAAAGCTTTTTGAGGTTTTAAAATTTCTATGAATGTTGAAAAAAAATCTAGAAGTTTTTAGCTCTTTTCTATAATTTACAAAGATTTTGCAACATTCCAGGAATAATTTTTCCTAAAATTTTGTAACATTCTGTATAAGAAACAAATTTTCTTCTAAATTTTGTAAATAATTTTCCGATATAGCGGAAATGTTCAAAAATCTTTATAAATTTTCTGAATTTCGAAAATTATATTTATATAAAATTAAAAACAAATTAACCAATAAACTCGAAAACTGAATAATTATTCAGTATTATGATTTTTTATTTGAAAACATTTTTTTCCCTTGATTTACAGTTTGGTTGAAATTTTTTACTGAAATTTCTTTTTGGTTGAAAATTCAACTGATTGGTATAAAAATGCAATAATTTGTCAATAAATAATTTTTGTTGTTGAGAATTTATCATTTTATTTTGAAATTTACATCTTTGGTTCAAAATGTAACTATTTCGTTGAAAATTCGTCTTTTTGTCCGAAAATTAAACTTCTTGGTATAAAATATATCCGTTTGGATGGAAATGAACTTTTTTGTTGAAAATTCATATTTTTAAATTAAAAAATTAAACTGGTCTATAAAATATTCTTCTCCATTGGTTAAATTTCATCTACTAAGTTTGAAAACGCAAATGGCTGTAGATTAATCTGTTTCTTGAAAATTCGTCTTTTTGGGCATATTCCACTGAGTTCTATTTTAAATGAAAAATCTTTTTTGGTTGAAATATCAATTTTCTGATAGATTTTTGGTTAACAAATTATATTTTCAGTTGAAAATTCAACTATTTCCTTAAAAATGTATGTATTTCGTTAAAAATTCTTTTTTTTTTGACGAAAATTCTCTTTTTTGGTTGATAATTAACCTTTTTGTTGAAATTTTGATTTGGCATATCTGAAACCTTCGAAAATATATTTTAATTTTCTCAAGAATATTAAAACAATTATATTTATATAGGCTTACAAACATACAAACAAATAAATGAAAAAATAATTAGTTACTGGAAATTTTTATTTTGAATTGAATGTTTTCCTTCAAATTGAAAAATGATGCTAGTAATATTAAAAATTGAATATGCCATCTTGTTTGAAAATTGCCGAATTTTAGGGTTTTGTAACTCCAGGCAGAAACCCTCATAGCCTTGGTCGGTTGTCCGTCCGTCTGACGTCATACGTTTTTCCAAGAAGGGGAAGTGAGAGGAACACCTAACTTAGAACTCAGAACTCACAACTCACAGCTCACAACTCGCCACTCACAACTCACAACTCACAACTCACAACTCAAAGCTCACAACTCAGGGAACTCTGGGAACTTAAGGAAGTGAGGGAAGGGGAAGTGATGAGAGGGAAAGTGTTGGAAGTGAGGGGGATAGAGGAAGTGAGCAGAAATGTGGACTAAGTGAGGAGAGTGTGAAAAAGATTATGAAGAAGTTGTGGAAGGTATGGGAGGGAAAATATGGGTGTGGAGGTTTGAAGAACTTATTTACGTCTCAATAGGCTATGAAACCCTTTTTCGCTCTTTCTCTTTCCTTTTATTTCAGAACAATAGAACACGCCATCTTCATTCATACAAAAATCTCATATTTCCTTGTCGCCTCATTTTATTGTTCCCACATTTGATTACAAATGGATTTTATTTTATAGAATATTTTATTGAAATTTAATGGCTAATTTTACTAACTTTTTATCTTTTGAGAAGAGAAAATCCCTAGTAGATGGGATGTAGTAAAACGAGGAAATTTACGAGCTAGTAGAAAATTTCGTTATTCCATTTCTAAGATATTAGACGTGCGTAGTGAAATGGACTTTTTATCAGCTCTCATATATATGTGGTATATATATGTAGGCTTAGGCTGACTTAGCGTCCTTTACGACGTTGTTTCCACGAATCGATTGCGTCGAATGAGCCAACATGTCCTGAGTGAGATGGCTTAGCTTTCTCAGTGTTCATTGCCTTTTTATTACACTTTAACACCTTCCAGGTAACTTTAATGGAGGTTCTTTTGGCTTTTGTGATGCACGTCGTTGACCGTCGCTGCGACCCAACCCATTAGCTAACTTCGATCGAATTCAATCGATAAATAAGGAAAAAAGTCAGACAACGATCTCTAGTTGCTTAATCATAAAAAAATGACCACTAATTAAGAGCCTTTCTAATTAGGAAGATACATTTAACTTCAGCCCCTAGGTGCAAATTTGATTAAATTATTATGAGAAAAAGAAATCATGTGAAAATAATGTATAGAATTCCTGAAAATAAAAACAAGAAACCAACGACCAAATTTGGACACCCACCACAAAATGCTCCCATTGTAATTTGGAAAAAAAATTTTCCTGAAAAAGAAATTTCCTTTTTCCTTTGACAAAAAATAAAAGAGAGGAAAGAAATAAAAAAAAGAGAAGGAAGGGGATTTGGTTGGTTGCCTTCTCATTTTTCTTTCCTCTTTTTCAATTTTTGGTCCAAGGAAAGAGGAAATTCTTTTTTTTTAGGGAATTTTTTTTCTTTAAATTGCAATGGGAGCATTTTGTGGTGGTTGTCCAAATTTGTTGGTTGGATTCTTGTTTTTATTTTCAGGAATTCTATACATTAACTTCAGTATTTGACGTTGAATAGGATTTTGAATTTGATTTTAATCTAATTTAAAATTCTTAAATTGCATGTGAAAATAACTCCTTCACAATAATCTATTGATAACCGTGATAATGATTTACTTTGATGACTTTTCCGAATATTGAAGATAATGGTTTAAAACCTTTTGCGAAAGATTCTTTTTAGTTTAAAAGTAAATCATTTGTATTATTGTGAAAAAATACAAAAATAATCAAAATATATCATTGTTCACGACATAAATCAGAAATAAACAATTTAAGAAAAAATGTATTATACTGAAAGAAACTTGAATCAACAAAAGATTTAATTAATAATAAATATTACCACATTTGAATTATTTTAATGATTTTCACTAATTTTTGATTAATTTCAATATTTAACTGTTAATTAATTTAAAACATTAGAATAGTGAAAATAAAAAATTACTATAACTTACATTAAAATTACAATATGTTACATAAATTTTGTTGCATTAACACATGATCGATGGACACCAAAAAATATTGGTATTATTTTAAAAAAATACAAGAATAATTAAAAAATGTTTTCAATAACTGATTTTTTTTATGTTTCGGTTTTTGGTTTTTCACTTTTATAATTTTTTTACAAAAATATTCGACTACTCATCCAGAATTTCAGGACGACAAGAAACACTGCAATGTTTAATAATTTAATTAATTTCAATATGTAACTGTTGAAAAATTTAAAATATCAGAATATTAAAAATTGAAAATGACTATAATTAACATTAAAATTATAATATGTTGAATAAATTTCGTTTCTTGAATAAATTATAAAAATGTATGAAATTTGATTGTACTTAAAATGATAATTTTTCTAGCTGGAAAAGAGAAGGCGAAAGTTCTTTCACACTCAATTTTTTTCAAGATTTTTAATTTTTGTATCTATTATTCTCGCAAAAAATTTAAATATTGACAAATTGTATATTTTCAATTACTTGTTTGAAAACCAATTTTTGAATATTGTATTTCAAGCTAAAGGAGATTATTGATTTTACATATATTATTTTAATAATAATGTATGAAGCCTTCTTAACTTGAAAATTAGAAATTGTTGATGAGATATCAGCAATAAACAATTTTTTCAATTAATGCAAAATTTCGACAATTCTGATTGTGTAAATATTATTCTTTTACGTAAAATAATTGTTATTATGTGCAGAAAATAATTTATGTAAGTAGGGGTGACCGGGGCTTGTTTGTTTTTTGACCTAAAACTTTGCAGGTATTGAAAATAAACTTGCAAGTTTTGGTTTTGATTGAAAATTCTACTAATATATTCTTGGTAGAGGATTCTTTTTTTTCAATTTTTGCATCATCAATTTTTAATAACAAAATAAAGTTATAAAAAAAGCACTGATACAGCTTGACGGAGTAATATTTCAACGACAATTCGAAAACATTCGAAAAAAGCGTGGGGCTAAGCGCACACCTTTAGATTTCTAAAAAAAAAATTTCTTAATTGAATAAAAACATTCAATTTCTCTATCGAATTTGTATTTTCAGAGCTTGCGAGGCGGGCGGCGAATATAGAGATTTTTTGTTTGTTTTGTCCTAAGGCGCTTAATAAATTTCAGTTTCGACATATTCAACTTTTTTTTAAAAGTGTGCATATGACTCAATCCAAAAAAAACATGTTTTTTGACATTTTCAAAAAAATTGTAACTGAGCAAGAAATTTATTTTTAACTTTCGCAATTTTGAATTTTCAACGAATAAGATAATTTTTGAACATAATAGTTGAATTGTTGAATTAAGAACATCAGATTTTAAACAAAAATCGAATAGTTATATTTTCGTTTCAAAAAATTAATTTTCAATTTAAAAAACTGAATTTTCTCTCAAATTGTTGAATTTTGAAGCCTTAATGAAGAATTTTCTACAATGCAGTTGATTTTTCAACACGAACATATGAATTAATAATTAAAAAGCTAATTTTCAACCAAACATTACAATTTTTAGTTTGAAAACCTAGTTTTTGACAAACAAGCATAAACTTTAACCAAACTTATGACTTTTTAACTAAGAAATGAATTTTTAACAAAGTTTGTTCAAAATTCGAGCAATTAGTTGAATTTTCCACCAAACTATTGAATTTTCCAGAGGAAATCCAAATTTTTTACAAAACAGTTGAATCTGTAATCCGAAAAAACGAATTTTCAACAAGAGTTGAGTTTTCAATCAAAAAAGATTTTTTAGCCAATATAGAAAAAAAATTGTATTCAAAATGTCGAATTTTAAAGCAAGAAGATTATTTTTCTACAAAAAAGGACGAATTTTTAACAGATTACAAAAATTTTTAACCAAATATTTGAATTTTCAAAATAAAAAAGGTCAACTTTGAACCAAAAATGGAATTGCTACATTTTCATTTCAAGAAACTAATTTTTAAATGAAAAAACCAATTTTCTAACGAATTATTAAATTTTTGTGCCAAACAAAGTACTTTCTACAATACACTCGAATTTTTAACTCAAAAATATAAGTTTTCAATACAAAAAATAATTTTCAATCAAAAATTGCAATTTTCAGTTTGAAAAAGTGAATTTTTAACAAAGTAGTTTGATTTTCAACCAAAAAGACAGCTTTTCAACAAAATAAATATATTTTCAACCAAATAGTTACATTTTTAACCAACTTTCTCCCAAAAAATATAACTTTTGAACGAAATTTGAACTTGCAACCAAATAGTTGAATTTCCGACTAAAAAAGATCAACTTTCAAACACAAATGGAATAGTTCAATGTTGAGTTTAAAAAAATTAATTTTCAATCAAACAAAATTTCAAAAATAGTTAAATTTTCAAGTAAAGATTTAAAAAAATTAAAAATTGCTCAAGTTAGAACATATAAAATTGCAGTTGATGAGTTTGGAATATTCTATTTTTTAATTAGGTATTTAACTTTGTACGTTTCAACTAAAATGTATTAATCTTCTAATACTTATTTTAAAAATAATGTATATTTTGTAACTGTTCCAATTTTATATTGGATAATAACTTCTGTCTGCAGTTTTCACATTTTCAACTTGCTTTAAAATGTTCCATCTGCAAATTTGTTTAAGAGTATTTATTTCTAATGGTCTGCACTTGAAACGTGTACCTTATTTATTCATAAATAATTTATTTAAGTGCTATAATTTCTTTAATTATTATTCAATAATGGGTACAATTTCAAATATCGTATATTTAAAGAGAAAAGGGGAAAGGGGGAAGGTTTTTGAGAATAGGGAAAAAAGAGGAATTTCAAGAAAAATGGGGAAACGAAGAAAAACAGAGGAAAACTGTGTACCCTGATATTAATTTCTCGGAACCGAATATTTTTTGTTTGTTCTAAACAGTTTTTATTGTAATTCAGCATCCCCATATCTCATGAGAAAAATTTTATTTGTGCAAGAAATTTAAATTTAAATCACTATTCAGCGTTTGTCTCATCTTAAAATAGTGATTTCGATTTTGCATTTGATATATTATTATGATTTTTAAACTATTTTTCATTTATATATCAGTTATATAAATGAATGTTGCGTTTTAAATAAAGTGAGACGATCATAAAATCAAAATTCCAAAACTTTCATTCGAAAACATTTTGTCAAGCCTTAATTTTCAATAATACAAAATATGTACTTTTTAAAAATTGTACTTTAATTCATTTTATAATAATATACATATAAATTACTAATAATATATTTACTGTGTGAGTTAATACTTCTAAGCAAAATATTTTTCCCAAGCTCGTTACAAAATATTATAAATCATCAGTAAGAGATTAATTAAACAAATTTTAAGTAAACATTCATTATAATTTCTTAGCTGGCCACGTTTTTCTCAGAGAAACGACTTGACCGAGAGTTTGTAAAAAGAATCTAAGCGGTTCCGTAGCTCACTTGACTAATGCGTGCGCTAGATTTAGGTTTTAGGACAGGTAATTTTAACAAAATTCACCGACGAATAGCTGCGGTTCAATTTAAAATAGTTAGAGCTGCTGGTTCACAGAGTTTTTTTAACGATCCACTTTTTTCCGTGATCCCCTAAAACATTGGACAGAACATTTTTGTGTACAATATTTTGAGATTATTTTTAGAATTAAATAATTATTATTTATTTCTGTGTAGGAAATGCTTTGTGCAGGAAAAATATGATAAGTATACGTTGTCTAAAATATATTATGTGTAAAATATATTTGTGTAGGAACAAGTGCTACTCACTGAGACATGGCAGGCAGAGATTTGTTGATTTATATCTGAGGTCAAAGCATGCGGGAAGTCATATCATAGGTAAGACATCTTGAGGACGTTATAGGAAGGTGCAGGCAATACATCGAAGTCCTTGTTCGTAAATCTCGGCCTGTGGTCCCAAGGGAGCCATGTCTCAGTCACACTGCTTGCCTGCGAGAGTTAATGTGCAGAGATGCGAGTCTCCATGCTTCTCGACTTCGTTCTAACTTAATGTCACTTTAATCCACTAATTTAAGGCAGAAATATTCTCCTGACAGAAAGAAGGAAAGGGGGCAGGAAGTAGATTGTCCTGGGACTCGGGTCGGAATTTATCGCGTCTCGTCCGACAATTACTGAGTAATCGCATTAACAAATTAACGAGCTATTTCCAGCTTTATTGCTAACTGCTTGCAATTAGGTCCTTTTTTTCTCTGACAAATGCACTTTGAGGTTTTCCAAGACATTTTCACCAATTAGACAAATTTAGAAGACTAATCTCATTATGGTAATTTGCTCATTACACAGTCAATGCCAGTTTATCAAGTTGATCCCGAAATGGGATCAAAATCATTAAACTTTCAAAATTAAATCTGAAGAGACACTTTTTGAAGTTAAAAAAAATTTCCAAAGCAATAGAGATTCATGGTCCAATATAGGAAAATTGGAATGTTTCTCCCAGCCTTAAATTAAAATTTTTCTAAATATTACTTGTTGTTTCTGGGAAGATTCATCTTTTTTTTCTGAAAATTCATATTTGCGGGTTGAAAATTAAACTTTTTTGTGAAAAATTCGCCTTTTTGATGTAAAAATTTAAAAATTTGGTTGATTTTTTTTCTCTTTTGTCTGAAGCATCTTTCTTTGTTGAATTCCAATACTAGGTTAAAAGTTGAAATCTTCTGCAGACATTTTTTGTTGCTGAAGATTCCTCATCTTAGTCGAAAATTCATATTTTTGGTTAAAAATTGAACTATTTCGAGGAAGATTCTCTTCTTTTGGTTGAATTCAACAGTCTCACATTGAAACCTGAAATCTTTTTCTGTTGAAAGATCAACGATACGGTTGAGAACTCACGTATATGTTGAAAATTCGTCTTTTTTGGTAGGAAATTATTCTTCTTGGTAGACAATTAATTTTCTTGAGCCGAAAATTCAACTACGTGTTTGAAAGTTGAACTCTCTTATTAGAAAATTTATTTTCTTGTTGGAGATTTATCATTTCGTTTTCAATTTTATATCTTTGGTGAAAATGCCCTATTTTGGTAAAAAATTATTTTTTTCAAATGAAATGTTAACTATATTCCAGTTGAAGGTTCATGATTTTAATCGTAAACTCATCTTTTTGGTAGAAATTTTATCTCCTTGGTTAAAAATCCAAATATTTATATTAGAAAGTTGATTCCTTTCGGTTGAAAAGTCTACTATTACATTTTCAATTGAAAATTAGTCCTTTTTTGTATAAAAATTAATCTTTTTTTGGACAATTTAATTATTGTCTTGAAAGTACAACAATTTTGTTAGTCATTATTGTTTGCTGGAAATTAAATTTTTTGTTGAAAATTCTTTTTTTGTGCGGAAAATTCAACTCTTATCGCAAGAACTTTATTTATCAAAAATTTAAGTTTTTTGTTGAAAACTCCACTTTTCGGTTTGATAAATCATCTCGTTTGATCGAAATTTTTTTCTTTTTCTCGTTCAAACTGCGACTGTCTTGTTGATTATTATCAATCTGTTTTGGTTGAGAATTCAACTATTTTGTTAAAACTTCGTGGTTTTGGTTGAATTTGATTTTTTTTAATTTGAAATTGAAAACATTCTTTTGGGTAAATTTATCTTCTTTAGTTGAAAAATCGGCCGTTTGGTAAGAAATTTATCATTTTAAGATGAAAACTTAACTAATTAATCAAATATTAATGTTTTCGTCGAAAATTAGTTTCTCTTGGCAAAAAATTAAACCTCTTTTTCAAAAATGTATCTTTTTAAACAAAAATTTAACGACTTTGTTGAAAATTGAACTATTTTTTTGAAAAATTATTGTTTTTCGGCTAAAAATTAATGTTTACATCCAAAATTTAACTTTTTTACTTCTGGTTGATAATTGATCTTTTTTAGTTGAACATTCATATATTATGTGAAAAATTTAAAGTTTTCTAGAACATTTTCAATTGTTCCTAGGATGTTGTAAGTATTCCAGAAGTAATTGTTGAAACTAGATAAACGTAATGAATTACTGTTAGAATTAAAAAAAGAAATTCCAGAGACATAGAGATGTGTAGCCCAATCTAGAAAAAGGAAATTTTCTCCTACCTTGAAATTCGAAATTTTCTAAAACATTCTTTGTTTGAGAAATATTACACTGGTCATGTATGTACAATAGGGCGTATAAAAAAAAAAGTTGTTTGCACGAAGTTCTAATAGCAATGAAAACTTTCTTTTGCGAGTCAAAAAACTTCCCTAAAGTTTCATAAAAAAAAATTCCTTTTGTCACCGCATCGTAGGTATAGCTAAAAATCACAAAAAATAAAGCTCTTCTTAAAATTTGAACTGCAAAAAATTTTGTTCTGCAATTTAAATTATCAATAAAAATAGGTCAAAGCAAGTCGATTTATACCTGTATAGCGATAATTCCATTAAAATATTTTTTACCCTCCCTGATTGACACATTATATGGTCAAATAGTCGAAAAATTTACCATGAGTCTATGAAAATAGCGAAAAAGTCAATTAGGAAGGTGAAAAAATATTTTTTGTGATATTTAGCTATATTTACGATGCGGAGACAGAAGGATTTTTTTTTAGTGAAACTTTAGGGGAGTGTTTTTGACTTCCAAACGAAATTTTTCATTGCTATTAGAACTTCGCGCAAACAACTTTTTTTTCGATACGCCCCACAGTGGGGTGAAATTGGAAAACGAGGTTCAAAATGACATTTAGAACGTCATTATGCACCGATTCTAGACTTTTTTTTTTGAAAAATTCAGAACTAAATTTTTCAGTTTATTTCGCTTAAAATCGCCCAAAATGTGCATTTGTTTACATCCTTTGTTTATAAAATAAACCAATATTGGTGGCTTGCAAAATTTTTCTTAGAAAACATCATTTGCATAATAATTTCAGCAAGTTAAGAAGAAAAAACGATTAATTTTCACCTAAAAATGCCCAAAATGTGTATTTGTTTATATAATTTGCTTATAAAATAAACAAATATTGATGAGTGGCAAAAATTTTCTCATACAACATCATTGGCAATATAATTGCAAGAGGTTCGAAAGAAAAAACGGTTTCTTTTCGCCTATAAACGCCCAAAATGTGCATTTGTTTATATAATTTGTTTATAAAATGAACAAATAACATAAAATATTAAATTTCAATGGCCACGTATCACCTTGACGATGAAGGCAAGCGATTTCAGAGCAGAAATATACTTCGAAGACGAATAACCCCTAATGTCGATCATTTGTTAATACAATTTGTTTATAACAATTAACTTTGCAAGTTAACAATTTTTTTGTCTTCCTCATACCCCTGTGCATTAAATACAAGGGATGAGAAGTATAAGAAAAATTTTGTCTAGAAGATAAAAAATGAAATTTAAAAAATCGACATTTTTCTCGCTGTTTGCATTAACATAACAATTAAATAAAGAAAAAAAGAAAAAATCTACTCTCACCATTTTCTGAAAAATTTAGTTCTGAATTAAAAAAAAAATAAATAAAATCGGTGCATAATTACGTTCTAAATGTCATTTTGAACCTCGTTTTCCAATTTTACCCCACTATGCGCCCTAATGTACAATCTCATTTAGAACAGTTTATAAAACCTGATCAATTGGTACTTTTAGATACGCTTTTTCCATCTCTGAATGTCTCAAATTACGATTACAGTTTCACAATGAAAGCAAAAAACCTGCTTTACTATTCCCGAGGGAATTTTCGAGTATTTCGATAATTCTGGAATTTTGCAGAGTATGTTCAACGCCAAGCCGTAAGGCATTTTTAGAACCCGATCAATTATTACCTTTGGATACTCTTCTTCATCTCTTAATAGCTTAAATTAAGTCTACAGTTTTGCACTAAAAATAAAAAACCTGTTTTACTATTCTTAAAATAATTCGCGAGTATTCCGATAATTCTAGAATTTTGCAGAGTATGTGCGACGCCACGCCGTAAGGGATTTTTAAAGCCCGCTCTCTTTCTCGTCGGTTTTCTCGGCATATAGCACGCGTACTCGCGGACAACTCTTTTTTTCGTAATTTATTGGTTTCCGGCACATTCTATACTTGTCTTTTTCCCCCGGTCTCTCATTCACCCTCTCCCTCTTTGGCTCGGTGATTCCACAGCTCTCTTTCCATCGCCCTTCTTTTTTTTCCACGCGAAACGAACGGGAGGACGCAGCGATTTATAGTAACTGCACCCTGTCGTAGAATATTTTTGGCGGAATTTTTGCTGGCCCTTTTTCCACCGAATGCGTTCTCTCTATTCGTGCCATCCTCCAATGCCGTTCAGTGGCGCAACTAGGAAACACACTGGGGTGAGGAGGGCGCAGAACGGTTACTGGTTTCGCTTATCCAGTAGAATGAAATGGCATTTTTTACGCCGAAGCTCACAGATTGTGATTCCAAGTTTCCCGGAATATATTTCTAAATTTGAGTATTACTTCTACAAACACAATTTTTATCTTATCGTTGAAACAATTATCCATGAGGATAATAGAACTTAAGTAAGTATACCATTAAGCCATTTCCCTTTCAGGGTAGGCGTGACACTACCCGATTCGGGTAGTGTTTCTAGGTAAATTTAAAATAAATTTAAATTTACCTAATTAACTTGAACTTAATTTAATTGAATTAATTTCAATTTAATTCAAAATAAAAATTTCGAATACTCCACCTACGATACTATAATATCAGACCACTGACCGGGTCAGATATTTTCAAAATTCGCCTTGACTTTGGAAGGTGACTTGAAATTTTGTTCTTCAAATTCAACTCCTGGCCTAGGAAAATTAATTTAATAATTCAATATTTTACAAAAGTAAAATTTAGGATTTGACCTTTCATTTTAGTTATCAAACATTAAAAAATCTTCACGGTTAAAACAAAATATTTGTTTCTATATTCTGGATAATTTTTTATAGGTCACCCGGTTCTCGAAAAAATGAAAAAAATAAACAATTTTCTTTCACAGGATTTTACCAAATTGTTTGAAAAATTCAAAATATTTTAAAGTTTTGAAATATTTGTATTCTGTTTAAAACTTCTAGAATTCCTAAATATATTTTTAACCGAATCGAATTTTTCCTAAAATTTTGAAATATCTTTGAAAATTAACAACATTATATTCAAATCTTGGAGGCATTTTTTCACATTTTTAAGGGTTGACTGAAAAATCCCGACAAATAACATTCGTGACACTGAAAAATTCCCGAAAGAAATATTTGAAATAAAAATGTCCGAAAAAGGAAACATTCAAAATAAAAAATTTCCGTAATTAGAAAATTTCCCACAATTAAAAATTTCCGAATAAGGAGAATTCCGATAATTATATTATTACCGAATTTAGAAATTTCTGAATCTTTTCATTTTGTTTAATAATAATTTATTAATTAATTTAAAATGTTAAGAATTTTTCCAATATTCCGATTGGGGAATTTAAAAATTCAGTAATATAAGAAAATGTCAGGAATTTTATCATTTCGTATATTTTTTTCAAAATCTTTAAAAACCTACATTTTAATTAAAAAATTGTAGAACCTTTTCAAATTATAATTATTCTCAAATCTTTTCAAAATTTCTAAATATCTTTTAAAATGATTAGAATTTTTCCTAAAAAATGATATGATATTTCAAAATAAAAAATCTTTTTAAATTTTCCTGGAAATATTGAGAAGATTGGTCTATTCTTTTCAAATCTTGAAATTTGTAAATTTGATTTTTTTTTTTTTGCTACAATTCACATTTTGGAGGGATGACTGAAAAATCCCAAAAAATAACATCCGTGATACCGAAAAATTCAAGAAAGAAATATTTGAAATAAAAATTCCCGAAAAAGAAAACATTCAAAATAAAAAATTTCCGTAATTCGAAAATTTCCCACAATTTAAAATTTGCGAGTAGGGAGGATTCCGATAATTATATTATTACCTAATTTAGAAATTTCTGAATCTTTTCATTTTGTTTAACAGTAATTAAATAATTAGTTTGAAATGTAAATAATTTTTTCAATATTCCTTGGGGAATTGTCAAATTCAGTAATATTAGAAACTGTCAGGAATTTTATCATTTCGTTTTTTTTTCAAAATCTTTCAAAATCTACATTTTAATTAAAAAATTGTAAAAACTTTTTAAATTATAATTATTTTCAAATTTTTCAAAACTTCTGAATATGTTTCAAAATGATTCGAATTTTTTCTAAAAAATAATAAACAAATTCATATTAGACAATTTTAAAAATCTTTCTCAATGTTTGAAAATCTTTTTAAATATTCAATTAATAATAATTTTTCAAAATGAAAAATCTTTTCAAATTTTCGTAGGAATCTTAAGAAATTGGTCTATTCTTTTGAAATCTTGAAATTTCTGAATTTGATTTTTTTTGCTACAATTCTTCAAAAATCTACATTTTATTTTTAATGTTTTGAAATCTTCTTAAAATTTCAAAATCTTTTCAATATCTTTTAAAATGATTCAAATTTGCCATAAAATTTCTAACAAGTTCTGCTTGAAAATCTTCTACTATCTTTTTCGAGATCTTATGAAATCATTTCAAATGTTATGAAATCTTTTTCGATTTCCTCATAAAACTGATTTTTCAAAATAACAAATAATTTACGATTTTCTCAGGAATATTAAGGAAATTTTGTCATCTTAAAACGTTTCAATTTCCGTAAAAAGCTTCTTCTTTTGAAATCTTTGAAAATCTACATTTTGTCTAAAGTTTTTTTGAAATCTCAGCTGCGAACAAACTGAAAACAGCTGCTTAAAGTCACATACACGCAGTATTGTAACCAATCAAATTTTTGACAACAATGCACGTGAGATCTTGTAACTATAATTTTTTAAGAAAAAAAAGGAAATTGGGTAAATAAACTCTTTGTTTTGATTGTTGATCTTATCTTGTAAATAATTTAGGTCGAGTGAATAAATGTGGCTAATAATGAAAGTCTGTTTACTGACATTTCCAATTCGATACTATTTTGCCTAAGTTCAATCAAAAGCCGTTAATTAACGGTGAGCTAACAAGAGCTCGTAATTAGCGAAAACAACTGAACATGAAGGTCGATTAAATGTGTTTATTTTCCTTCTCATATCACATTTAATACTTCATTCATCCTTGAAATCTATCAGCTCGATGGTCCATATAAACAATTGCTCTATTAAACAATTTAATAACAATAACTAAATTGCATAATTATTTTAATCTATTATACTTTACATAAGTTAAAGAATTTTTATGACAAGAATTTATTATTGTGCTTTCGTTCTTACAATACTACAAAAGTTACAATTCG
This sequence comes from Andricus curvator, assembly GCA_932195095.1. Taxonomy (NCBI): domain Eukaryota; kingdom Metazoa; phylum Arthropoda; class Insecta; order Hymenoptera; family Cynipidae; genus Andricus; species Andricus curvator. The sequence goes on along the minus strand of CAKNYM010051820.1, from coordinate 407,603 downwards.
CGTCTGACTAGAAAGTGACTACACTACTGATTTTTTCTTCATTTAAGAACTACACATTAATACCTTATTTGGGTAAAAAAGTCACATGATTTATATGTTAAGAAAAATGTAAAGAAGCCACCTCTATATAATTTGTGATGTTTAAGTAGTAAACTCGTTTTTATGTCAGACATGCTGAGTATTGCTTCATTATGACCTTTTAATGACCGAAATATAATTTCTGTATGAGATTTTTCCACAGCTTGAATTATGAAAATGAAAAAAAATAAATTAAAAATGGCTTTATAAAAGTCACATGTAGAAATTTAAATTCTCGATACACTTTTACCATATTTCTAATATTCTTTTCTTCCCATTCTATCTACTTTCCAGAGAACAACAATCACCTTGAGCCCTTTGTGAAGGCCTTTCACTCTCATAAAGCCTTTGAGAATACGCAATTTAGCTTCGAAAATATCGTTCGATATTCTCCGCTCAAGAGTGTAAGCTTCATATAAAGCTCACGTAATAGAAAAATCGCTTCTATTTTTTGAACCTTATAATAAATCCCGCGAAATTGAAATGTCAAGAAACGTAAGGCATAACAATTTTAGGCAAAGCGCAATTTTAGATCCTTATCGAAATTTGAAATTTATCGAGAATTTCGTTTCGTTTTTATAATAATCTTGAAAAAAAAATTTCCTGCAAAAAAAAAATTAATTTCTTAGGAAAAAGAAATAAGCAGTTTTATCATTTAACTTGAACCAGTTGCTTTTTTGACAAAAATGGATGAATTTGCAATCGAAAAGGACAAATGCTCAACAAAAAAGTTGAACTTTCCACCAATAATAAAGATTTTTTAATGAAAATAGTTAAATTTATAACAAAATAATTGAATTTTGCACAAAAAAGAATTAACTTCAATAAGAAAAAGTTGCATTTTCAACAAAATAGTAGCATTTTTTAGAGTAGAGTTAAATTGATCACAAACATGGATGAAAATTCAATTTTAAAGGATGAATTTTTTGTTCAAATAGAAAAATATTCAAACTAAATAGTGGATTTTTTTACAAAACAACAGAATTTTTGACCTGCAAATGAATTTTCCACCGAATGGTCAAATTCTCAATCAAAAGAGATTAAAACTTTAACAAAAAGCAATGGTATTTTCAATAAAATTTTCAAAACAGAAGGACGAATTTTTTAGAAGACATTTGCATTTTCACCGTGAAAATTAAATTTTTAACAAAAATGTGAATTCTCAACGAAAAATGTCATAGTTGAAAATTCAATTGAAAAAAACGAATTTTCAATAAAATAGTGGAATTGTTAACCAAGGAGTTAAATATTAAACAAAATTATATAATTTGCAACAAAACAGTTGAATTTTGAACCTACATAGGTTAATTCTCAACAAAAAATGAATAGTTGATATTTCAACAAGAAAAGATGAAATTTCGACCAAAATGGATGAATTTCAAAACCAAAAAGACGAATTTTCTACAAGAATGGTAAAGTCAAACTTTTAGTGAAACAAAAATTCATTTCAACAGAAAAAAACGAATTTTCAACAGAACCGTCACATTTTTGATCAAAGTGATGAATTTCCAACTAAAATGATGAATTTTCCAATTAAACCGAAAATTTTTCAACAAATAAAGATTCTTCTGCCAAGAAAGAACAAAAGTTCATCCCTATTGTTGAATTTTGAAGCTAAAATAAATTATCTACTAAACAGTTGCATTTTTAACAAGAAAGAAAGGAAAATTTAAACCAAGAAGATTAGTTTTCTACCAAAAAAGACGAATTTTCAATTAGAAAAGATCAATTTCCAAACAAAAAATGAAAGTTACATGTTCATTAAAAAAAAATTAATTTTAAATGAAAGGAAAGAATTTTTAACGAAGTAAAAAAAAATCAACCCAAAGGATAAACTTTTAACAACAAAAAAATTAAACAGAGTAGTTCAACTTATACCCAAGCAGTTGAATTTTCAATTAAAAAAGATCTATTTTCAACAAAATAGTTAAACTTTCAACCAAAGAGATGAATTTTCAAAATAAAATGATGAAGCTCCAAATGAACTAGTTCAAATTTCAGTGGAGAAAAAATAATTTTGAACAAAAATTTAACAAAGGAGATGCATTTTCAACTAAAATGATCATTTCAACCAAAATATGAATTTTTCACCAAAAAGATTATTTTTCTATCAAGAAAGACCAATTTTCAACAAAATACATACATTTTCAATGGAAAAATTGAAGTTTCATCTTAAAAAGATCAATTTTCAACCAAACAGTAGAATTTTCAACTGAAAAAGATAAATTTTGAATAAACTAGTTGAATCCTCAACCAAAGAAGATTAATTCTTAACAACACAGTTGCATTTTTATCCAAAAAAAGATAAAATTTCTACCAAAACAGATGAATTTTTTAACCAAAAGGAAGAGTTTTCAAGAAAATAAGTAAATATTCAACCAAGGAAGATTTCAGCTAAATTTCTAAATACCAAGATATTTGTTTTTAATAAAAAGTTTCACCATTTCGAAAATTCACTGATTTCTCCCTGGCCATTAATATTCGAAGACTAGAACCTTAATCTTCTATTATTTTTGACATATAATCTTTCATAAACGGTATATAACAATTTCGAGTAAAAACTTTAAAATATCAAATTTATCACCCTTGATAGTTATTCAAATTGTAAAATGTTTTTTATGGAAATTACCTGCTTTTGCAAGATTTAAAAAAAAATCCCTGACTTTTCGTGAACGATAAAATTGCCTGACATTCCCCTACTTTCTAAGCTTTCCCTGATCTACGGCCACTGTGTTCAATTATTGCAAAAAGAATAGTTTTATTAGAAAAATGCATATTTCCAATGATATATTATCTAAAAGTCGATAAATTTTTTCAGGCACAATATCAATTTACACAAGGTTGAGTTATACCTGAGGCACGACCTCGTAAAAGTTTCTTTTTGCGCCCTATAATATAAGAGTGTGGAGAATGGAGAAGAAAAGTCTACATGCTACTCAGCAAGAACTACTTTCACGTCAGATCGTGCTTCGCATGATTTTGCGGCCGCTTACTTACCCCCTTCCTGGATAAGTTTGTCGACAGCAAAGCAAATGTGTGTTCAATGCAATTGAGTTATGTACTACGTCAAAGGTTCTAAGCTCATAAAGTTAGATTATCACATTGTAACTTTTGTATCTTCCAGATTGTTGTGGGCTAAAATGAAGGTAGGAATCAGAAGATTATTCATCATAGTGTGCTACGCCCCAGTTGATAGCGATCCGAGAGAAGTCAAAGACGCCTTCTGGGACACTTTAAATGATACAATAAGTACTTGCGATCAAGGTGAGAGAATAATTCTGCTAGGAGATATGAACGGATGGGTCGGCGTCCAACGTCAGAATACAGATACAGAAAGAGTGCTAGGTAATTTTGGGGATACAACAAGAAAAAATTATAACTGGGAAAACTTAGTTAGCTCATGCTTAGAAAAGGGCCGATTTATTAAAAATACTTGGTTTCGTGGTTTCGACATAAAATGATCCACACGTGCACCTGGAGTAAAGGAAATAACCGCAGTGTAATTGACTTCGTTATTGCGGATGAAAGACTAAGAGAACTAGTCAAAGATACAAGAGTCATGAGGGGTTCCGAATGCAATACTGATCATTACCTTCTAATCACCAAAATAAACTCAGGACGGGGATGGAGAAGAAAGAGAAGGAAAAAAACGCGAATCAAGATTGAAAATTTACAGAAAACGGAAGTGCGAATAGATTTTCAGAATAAGATGAACGAACGCATAGATGAGGCAACTTGGGAGGCGCTTAGAAGCAATAAAGATATAGATAGCGCTTAAACTATGTTACGGGATGTCATTGTTGAAACTGCGACCGAAGTATGTGGTACGGCGGTTGTAGGAAGAAAATGTGGTGCTGAATGGTGAAATGATGGAATTGAGGCAGCCCAACAAGAAAAGAAGGAAGCGTACAAGAGAACGTGGAACGTCACAGGTCTTAGCGATGAGGAGAGAAATAGACTTGAAAATGATTACAGACACAAAAAGAGGAAAGTTAAACGACAAGTCAAGGAGAGTAAAGATAAAATCAGAACAGAAAAACAGAAGAAAATACAACACGACTTTGAAGGAACCATGAGACTATTATTTAAAGAGATGAAGGAAAGTAAAAGTACAGAGTTCGACAGCATGAGAAACAGCAAAGGTGAAATGCTATATGATACAGACGGGATAGTAGAAACTTTAAAAGACTATTTTAAAGAATTATTAGAAGGTGAAGATATAGGATCGATAATTTAGTTGGCTACAATAATAAACTTGAAAAATGTGTCCTTTTCTTTCTTCGAACATTATAGTAAAATATTGACTCAACAGATTTGCCATCACTTCACTTTTTTTCTAATAATTAATGAACAAAGCATCGCACTTCAAAATCAAAATTTTGTAGCCAACTAAATTCTCGATCCAGCAATACTAATACGATTTCAAACAAATTTTTTTGAACTAAAAAACGACTTGAAAAATAAGTTACGGCTTAGCCCCACGCTCCCTCACCCTAACCCAAAAGCACAGGAGATTGGTGTATTTTTCGAAAAAAGCAGTGTGTTACTTACCCTCGATTACGGGATGTCGTGGCTTGTAGGACATGTCTGAAATAGAAAAAGGGTTAGTATTAATAAAATTAGTCTCCGTATGTACCCAAGAGGTAATCGATGTCCATACCCATCGATTACTCGTTAAAGCCAGGAAAAGAAAACACGAAGGACCCAATGGAGTAGAAAGAACACCACAAATGCAATACCAGAGAAAGAAACTTAACTTTTCTTCAGAAAATGAAAAAAACCCATTTAGCTTGCAAAGTTTATTTTAAAAAGACAAACATACAAACCGCAATTAATATTTTTTTAAATTTTTATATTCTTCTTATCATAATTGAGGGTCCGAATTCTATCACCGCCTATACATTTTTCTCGCTGAACGGCGTTGGCCCCTGAAGATTTTTCAAAAATAAGTTCCGAATCTTAATTTTGAAAGTACATGTTCTAATAGGAAATTTAATTGTGCAGCTTTTTTTGCTTGGAATATTTTAACTAAATTCACAAGAAATATTATTTATCATGTTCTACGACTCGTAGAGTGAATAAATAATCAACATTTTTGTTTAAACAATAGTTATAAATGTTTGCCTGAGACATTGCATAAAGCATGCACTGATATCTTCAAGCTCATAGGGAGTCTATCAATTCACTCAGAAAATAATATTCGGTATAGTTTCTTTCTTCTACTCTTTCTTTCAACTGAATAAATATAATTTGCAATCAACAATTTAGTTGATTAAGTGCTGACTAATAAATCTTCATAATTTGATCAACTCCCCATGAGCTTGAAGATATGAATGCATGATTTATGCAATGTTTCAGGTAAATATTTCTAACTTTTGTTTGAACAAAAATGTAAATTATTCATTTACTCTACCAGCCATGAAACAACATAAAGAAGGTTTTCAGTAAATTTCACATAAAATGTTTCACAATGAGTTGAATTACGGCTGGTCGGAAATTGGAAACTTCTTTAAAAAGTGTCCAACGGCCAACGTCGCGTCATTCATAAAAAAATGTATAGGCGGATACAGAATCAGGTCCCTGAATTTATTATCACATCACATAAGCCACAATTATATGTTATTATTAATTATTAATTAATATTTTTTATTCATTATCAATGATTATCAATTATTAATTATATTTATAATTATGTTTTAGTGAATAAATTGTTTTACTAAGCAGTACAAAATTTCTCAACCAGGGCAGCTGATCAATTCGGCACGCAGTTATAATTTGAAAGTCATTGCTGCATTTGACATCTCGTTTCAGGCAAGAAATTCAGTTACGTGATCAAGGATTATGTAATTTCAAATAGGGTCGCTGCAATTGTGATAGGCCATTACCAGTTTGGGTAAATATCAGTGATGGAAAGTAACTAGTTTCTTCGAAATAGTTACTGTAACTAGTTAATATTTTTGGTTAAGATAGTAGTGACGAAGTTACTTTTGTATATAAGTAACGAATTGGTAACTAGTTCTGCTTTTTTTAGTAATAGGAACCATACTCATGGTTAATTTTTTAGTTATTTTCGAAATATAGTTCACAAACCTTTTTCATGACAATCAATAAATTGTATTGCTTTTGCAACTACTTTTTCATTTTCACGATTGGATGAAATTTAAAAGAGCTCTAGGTAAATGTTTTTATGTTTATGGACAATGTTTTATGAGCTAAAATCGGAAAATTTCTTGAAAATTTGATTTCTTCTCAACTAATTACACGAAAGAAGATAAAGTTTGTTGCATAGTTTAGCGTGTGTCAAAGTTTACTGACAGCCTCAGTGATGTGAAGTTCGTGTTGTTCAAAGGCAATTTGAGCGGAACTCTTAATTATGTCTGCCCTGGAAATCCATTAATGAAGGTACTCGACCTACTGTCATTGCTGCCTAGGGTATGAGTAAGGAAAATAATTAAAAGTCTCCATGGAGATTCCGAAAGACAAAGAGACTAATGATGTGCTTCTTTGCCTTCAGAAATGCTAATTTATCAAGAAAGGATAATAATTACCAATCAATAATGACACACTTGAAAATAATATTTACTTATTGGATCACGGGCCTTAGACTCATTTGAGAAAAACAAAATAGGGTCAGTAGTAGCAGAAAATCCAAAAATAGTATCATGAAATTTTTTAAATATTAAATCGAGGATATAACTTTTTTTAAACCCTTAACGGTCACGCAGGGTGTCCCACACCCCACGAATTTCCAATTTTTTTCGATTGTCCGCGTTTTTTTCCAGTATTTTTCTTCGAATAGTTAAATTACCACTGAGGCTTCGGTGATATATTTTTTTCCATTTTGTATTGTTTCCACATTAATCATGGTTTTTCTTTAGCCAAAAATATTTGAAGGTGTATTTGGAGGTGTGACCGTTAAGGGTTAAATCAGCTTTGAAATTTTCTGAGATTCCTAGAAAATTCGAAATCCCTAGAATTCCCTTGAAATTTCATTTTGTTTTACTTATTCCCTAAAGTTCTCTGGAAATTCATTGGAATCCCTTGAAATTTTTTAAATATAATAACTGACATCCTGAATAACTTTTTGAAATGCTTTAAAATCATTTGAAAACTCTCACAAATTTTGAAACCTCAATTAATCCTTCAAAATATTAAAATCCATTAAAATCCGCAGAATTCGCTCGAAGTCATCTAATTTCTTTTGAAATCTTATTACCGCTAGATATTTTGACATTCCCTGAGATCTTTGAAAATCGTGAAATCCGTAGAAATCCCTAGAATCGCCTTGAATTTGCATTTTATTTCACTTATTCCCTAAAGTTCTCTAGAAATCCTTCGGAATTCCTTAAAATCTTTTAAATAGCATTTATATACTGCATCCCTTTTTGAAATCCCTTAAAATTTCCTGAATTCTTATGAAATTGTTTGATATCCTTAAAAAGAATGTTAATCTCCTTGAATTCCTTGAAATTGTTTAATATATGCTAAGCTTCTTAAAATCTTTTGAAATTCGTTTAAATTGATAAAATAACCATTTTTAAATCTTGTTGAATTCTTTGATGTCTCTAGAAACCCGCTGGAATTTCTTGAAATCTTTCAGATATAATTTATATCCTGGATACCAATTTAAAATCCTTTCCAATTTTGCGAAATCCCACGACGTTATTTGAAATCTCTTAAATTTTTTGAATTTTTTGGAACACGTTGGAATCTTTTAAAATTCGTTAAACTCTTGAAAATCATTTTAAAATTCATTGAAATTGATTAAGTTTCTTGCAAATTATGAAATCTCTAGTAATACGACTAAAATAGGGAAAAATCTCGTAAAATACCTTGAAATCTGTAATATCTTTGAAAATTTCTTAAAAAATAATGAAACCATTAAAATTCTCTTAGATTTGATAAAATCTCACAAAATCTGATGAACTCTTCAAAATTCCTGAAATTCTTTGATGTCCGTTAAAATCCACTGAAATATATTAAAAACCCATCAATTTTGTTAAAATCCTCTCAAATTGCTGAAAAACCCTCCAATTTTTACGAATTCCTTTAAATCTATAGAAATTCCTTACAGTCTTTTGAAATCTTTTAATTTCTTTTGAAATCCTATAGAACCCTAAAATATTGCAAAGGTCCCTAAAATCTTCGAAATCTTACAAAATCTCACGAAATTCCTCAGAATCTTTTAAAATACACTATATTCTGTAAAATCCTTTCAAACGTTTTAAATCCCTTAAATCTCGTGAAATCTCTAGAAATATTTTAAAATCTCATAAGACATACCATGAAATCATTACAAATCCCTTAAAGTCCATAAAAGTCCCTTAAAATTTCAGTCCATTATATTTACTCCCTAAAGTTTTCTAGAAATTTCTTTTGAAATTGCCGAAAATCCCTTAAATTCTTTGAAATTCTTTGACATCTCTGAAACTCTTTACAAATACACTCCACTCCCGATATAAGAATGATTTCAAGCATGGCTTGCAGTGGCCTTAATCCTAATTTGGGGGAATCCAAATGTAAACAGAGCCGCATGAATCATTTGTGTTGGATTGGGACGCAGGACGCAACCTGATGCAAGTAATGCGCTGAGAGTGCGGCCCTCATTTCGATTGTTGAGATGAAACATATGTTCTTTCAGTCAATCAGCAAAGATGTTTGAAAATATATTTAAAGCCAAAGTGAAAAAACAGTTTCATTATTTTTTAATTCATTTGTCATATTTTATTTCATTTTAACACGATTTAAAAAATAGAAGCGTTAGTGTCATCTTTTTTTAATAGTATCAAAACAGTTGCATCTGTAAAAAAGTGTTTTTAAATAGAAAATGTCAAAGTGGGACGATGGTCGTGAGGGTTAAGGCGTAGGCTTTGGATCCACTCTGTTGGCTTGCGGGTTCGATTACCGCCTTACACTCTGGAAGAGCCTCGGCGGCCCATGTGGTGAACGCTGGCCTAGCAAGGGAGCTGTTCATCTCCGGAGAGTCGTGGGACCGGTACCTTTAGAGAAAAAGGTTCTCTAAGTACTTAAAGCTGTTGCTCTTGGTGGTTTGGAATCCACCTTAAACTGTAGGCCCCCCTCTCACCACCAAGTAGGTGTGTGGGGGTTGTGTAAAGGAATAGGGAAGAGATAAAAGAAAAATGTAAAGCCTCAGGGGACACATTAGAAGCTTCCATATAGAACAGTTTATCGTTAACAATAATATAATAATTTTTAAATAACTAAACTAGGTAGAGATAACCAGGACTAGAGATTTTGAGTACGTAATGACTTATAAATTTGATAACTAATTAAATAACACTTCTAGAGTAATGCATAAACTTTTGAATAGTAAGAGCCGTTTGGGCCACTCGGCGTTACCAAACCAACAATATATATGCAAGTGGCCTCCGCAGGAACTCGAACATGTCGATATCAGGTCGATATACCCTTTCATGTTGGTACGCCTGCGAGGTTTGATGCACATGGAAAACACGTGTCACCAGCCGCTGTATATTCAGTTTTAGCTAATACACTCAATTTGCAAAAAATGGAAAAAGCAATTTCTTAATGCGCAAGTTTCTCGGAATTAATAAGTCTTCTCTCATAACTTTTAGAACTTTTTCAATATCGTTTATATTAAAGTAGAACTTGTTCATAAATAGGATTTTCTTGCATCCAAGGAGAAAAAGTTAAGTCTTTAACCGTTATTTTAATCTAAAAAGTATGCAGATTGTAAATAAGATAAAAATTTCTCAATAACGTTTGTCAGTATTTTCATTCATGTTACTAGCAATGTTTAACTAATAGATAAGTGGTAAATTAGTAATATTTATTTTACTCCTGAAAAGTTCCTGATTTTGTTAAATAACTAGCATCACAAATTGTGCTCTACACGCGCATATGGTTTTTATATTTAAAATAAAAATAATTTTTAAATAAAAAAAAATTTCGAATAACCATTTATTTTTCAAAAGTTTTCGAACACTCAAATTCGAACTGAAATGAAATTATGATATCCGAGGGTAAGGAAATAAGTATTATCATTTAGTTTTCAAAGTTACATAAATGAAATTTTCTAAGATTTTTGAGAAAATTTAAAGAGATTCCTCAAAATTTAAAAAAAATTATGTTGAAATCTTATAAAGGCTTATTTGAAATCTTTTTAAATTTTAGTTAAAAAATAACTTACCAAAATAAATAATTATTTGCAACATTTACAGAAATCTTCAGACATTTTTTTATACTCCTGAAAAGTGTAAAATTTCTTAAAAGCTTTTTTCGATTTTCTTCAATTATTTTGTAATCTCTTGAAACCTTCAAAATTATTAAAAAGCGTCTAAATTTTTGTTGAAATCGCCACATTCTTCATTAGAAAAAAATTGAGACTAATACAAGTTTAAAATTATTTTTGAATCCTTTTATAATTTATCATTATTTATTTATATTTATTGTATTTTTTATTGCTTTATGTATTATTTATTCATTTATAATTGATCTCTCAAACTTACCCGATTTCTTTCTAAAATTTTGTAATCTTGCAAAATTAAAAAAAATGCTTTAAAATCTTCTATATTTTTTTCCGAAATTGCAGGAAATCATTTGAAATCTATTTCAATGTTCCATAAAAAAATTTATTTTTCAGCATAAAAAATCATTTGAAATTTTGTCAGGATTCTTAAAAAAAATGTTATGCTCTTGAAACCTTTCAAAATTCATAAAAAGCTGCTTTCTTCGAAATCTTCAACAATCTGCAATAAAATAAAATAAAAATCTTTACAAGATTTAAATTATTTTTGAATTTTTTAAAAATTTCTCAATATCTCTTACACTGAAACGAATATTTTCTAAGGTTTTCTAATCCTGCCAAATTAAAAAATTCTACTCTAAAGTCCTACATATAGTTTCTGAAAATAGTTTAAAATGTTTGGAAATCTATTTCAACTTTCTCTTAAAATTCATTTTTCAACATAAAAAATCATTCCAAAATTTTCTCAGGAATATTAAATTTTATTTTTATTTTGCTAAAACCTTTATAAAATCCTAAAAAGCTTATTTATCCAAAACCTTCAACAGTCTAAATTTAAAAAAAAATTCAAATCTTCTCAAAATAAATAATTATTTTCAAAATTGCTAGAAATCTTGAGACATTTTTTTATAATCCTGAAACGTTTAAAATTTCTTGAAAGCTTTTTTCAATTTTCTTCAATTATTTTGTAATCTCTTGAAACCTCCAAAAGTATTAAAAAGCGTCTCAATTTTTTCTGACATCGCCAAAGTCTGCATTAGAAAAAATTTGAAACTAATACAAGTTTAAAATTATTTGTGAATACTTTTATAATTTCTAAATATCTGTCGAACTTACCCGATTTTTTTCTAAAATTTTTTAATCTTCCAAAATTGAGAAAAATGCTTTGAAATCTTCTATATGTTTTTCCGAAATTGCAGGAAATCATTTGAAAAGTTTTGAAATCTATTTCAACGTTCCCTAAAAAAATTTATTTTTCAATATAAAAGATCATTTCAAATTTTCTCAGGATTCTTAGAAAAATAATTTTTATGCTCTTGAAACCTTTCAAAATTCATAAAAAGCTTCTTTCTTCAAAATCTTCAAAAATCTGCAATGAACTAAAATTGAAATCTTTACAAAATTTAAATTATTTTTGAATCTTTTAAAAATTTCTCAATATCTCTTAAACTTAATCGAATATTTTCTAAAGTTTTCTAATTCTGCCAAATTTAAAAATTCTGCTCTAAAATCTTACACATTGTTTCTCAAAATTGTAGAAAATTATTAAAAAGCGTCTAAATTTTGTTTTACTCGTCAAAAATCTTCATTAGAAAAAATTGTAAACTAATACAAGTTTAAAATTATTTTTGAATCCTTTTATAATTTCTAAATAACTCTCAAACTTACCCGATTTTTTTCTAAACTTTTGTAATGTTGCCAAGTTAAAAAAAAATGCTTTGAAATCTTCCATATTTTTTTTTTGAAATTGCAGGAAATCATTTTCAAAGTTTTGAAATATATTTCAACGTTCCCTAAAGAAACGTATTTTTCAACATAAAAAATCATTTCAAATTTTCTCAGGATTCTTAACAAAAATTTGTTATGCTCTTGAAACCTTTCAAAATTCATGAAAAGCTTCTTTCTTCGAAATCTTCACGAATCTGCAATGAAATAAAATTATTATTAATCAAATATTTTCTGAAGTTTTCTAAGCCCGCCAAATTCAAAAATTCTGCTGTAAAATCATACATATTGTTCCTCAAAATTGTAGAAAATAATTTCAAAATTTTTCGAAATCTATTTCAACTTTCTCTTAAAATTAATGTTTCAACATAAAAAATCATTCCAAAATTTCCTCAGGAATATTACATTTTATTTTTATTTTCCTAAAACCTTTTGAAAATCCTGAAAAGCTTATTTATCCAAAATATTCAACAGTCTGAATTTAAAAAAAATTCAAATCTTTTCAAGCTAAAAATTATTTTCAAATCTTTTTAGAACTTCCATAATATTGAGAAGATCTTAGTTTTTCCGTTCTACTTTTCGTTTTTGATGATTAGTTAGTATAAGCTTTTCTTCCTGATTCTTTTGCCACATATTTTGAAATCTTGAAAACTTAAAATTTATCTTTTTAAATAAAACCTAAATCATTTAAAATTTCCACAGACATCTTATTGTCGGAATGAGTGATTATTTGTTACAGGTTTAGAAACTTTGAAAAATAAATGTTGTCACGAAATAAGATTACTTATTTGGAAATTTTCATTCACAAAATTAATGACGGAGAAAATTCTTCATCTTTATTAATAGCTGAACAAACCGAAAAAGCCACTGAAAATCATAGTCACTAGTAAAATTGAAACTTACAGAAAAATTAACGCCATAGGTTTCCTATTTTTGTTGACAATAAAAAATATTTTATAATTACTTTTAATATTTATAATATTTATAATATTTATAATATTATTTGAAACCCATCAGCGTGATGTAAAAACATTGAGAAACAAAATTTCTAAATTAAGTATTTTGCCTCATCTATTTCAGATAGAATGATTAATAACTGAATCAAGTATTCCCTGGTTGAACAATATCCTCGTCCTGAAATAATATGATATTTATAAAAGGACCGACAATTTCCTTTATTACACTGTCGACCCTTGTTGTCGCGAGAATCAAGTAAATTAACCCTCTTTTTCGAAAGATTGTCGATTATACGTTATCGAGTTTGCCGGCGGCGCTGAGGACAAATGGCCGTCGCGGACCTTCCACCGGAAACTCATTATTTCTCGCGGGAAAATGTGAAAAAAAAAATGTCCGTGACAATAGCGAAAGGGTGAGGTATCCTCTGGTGTGGGGTCTCTAAAGAGGAAATCGCGCAGCGAAGAAGGAAAAGACCTGCACTCGTGCGAGCGATTGATTCTCTCGATATTTCAGGAAAAACTTTGGACTATCCGCCCGCGAAAAATGAGGAAACTTTTGCTTCCAGATTCGTGATCATGCCTCTCGTAACGGCTTTTGGGTCACAAGACTCGAGACTCAGGCAGAAAGTGAACTTACGTGAGGGTGTTTGTGAAAATATACATTTCAGTTAGAACTTGCACATTTATTATAGAATCTATGGTTAGGATCAAAGAAATGCAAAACAAAACAAAAATAAAATAAAAAATACTCTTGCATTTGAGAAGAAGTTTTCATAAAATCAAATATTACTGACCAAATTTGCTTCAAATCAGAAATTTTGTGCTTTGTTGAAAAAATTGTTTCTTCTGTCCTCTATAACTTTTGACATAATTGAAATATTTGAGATTTCTTACCAGATTGTGATAGCGTTCATAGTCTTCATTCTAAAATCTCACATTTCTTTTTTCCTTCACAATATTTGTACAACGCTTCTACTAATATCAAAAAGGCATCATATCTCTTATATCCTGGCTAAAGAATTTTTGAGAACGAAATTTTTTTTTTCCTAAAAATATAATTTTTTTATATTTCTCGTAACTGATGCAAAATAAAGTACACATTCCAGTATTCGTTAAATTAGTCCCAGAGATTGTGACGTCATTCTTTTTCGTTTTATCTAATTTGAATTTATTGAAATTTCATTTTCTACCTGGAAATGCTAAAAATAATTGAGTTTTATTATTAAATGTTACTTTCAGCATATCAAAAAAACGTATATTCAAATTATAACACTCATAAGATGTCTCCTTTATAAAAGTACAAATTCAACAAAAACCCCGAAAAAATATAATTGTGGTTTTTTTTTGAGAAAATCAACTTTTAATATTTTTATAAAAACAGTCGATATCTTTTAAATTTTAAACCTTTTTAAATTTTCTGTCAGATTATGAAAAAAGACGGTGATGCTATCAAAATCTGAAAAGCATCTGAAACAGCTCAATCAGTTCAAAAGTTATTGAGGTTCAGGGGAAAAATTTGGGTTCACTTTGAAAAATAAACCAGCAAATTCAAATAGCATAACTTCCTTGAAATTTTTGTTTGCAAATCGAAAAAATACATGTCGCCCAATTTCTTCTTTAAAAAAACATACATTTCTTGATGTATTCTTTCTATTAGTTGACTTCAAAGAAATTTTATTTAATGAAGTTTGAAGATTTTATTCATTAAAATTTTTTGTGAAATTATTAAGAAAGAATTTCATATCAGAGAAAATTAATTTAATTGGGTATCAATATTGAAAAATATCTCACAAAATTTGAATAGAATCTGAAGATCGAGAACGAAGTTATAAAATTTTTAAAAGCGCAAATATTCATCTCATTCTATTTTCATTATGATCAAAAATAACTTTAGTTGCTAAATTTAAAAATGTTCATAGTATAATATTTTTTCCTTTAATAATCGATTCTTATCTTTTTTATTTTTTCTAGTTTCAGAAAAACTAGAAGCAGATAAGTACAATTATTTCAATTTATTTTCATAAAAAAAATATCATTCAATATTTGAAAAGCGAAAGAGAAGAAAAAATGAATTTTATAGAAATTTTTTGAAGTACCCCTTTCCATTCTAATAATTTGCTTCAAAGAAATTTTATTTAATGAAGTTTGAAGATTTTATTCATTAAAATTTTTTGTGAAATTATTAAGAAAGAATTTCATACCAGAGAAAATTAATTTAATTGGGTATCAATATTAAAAAATATGCGACAAAATTGAAACAGAATCTTAAGATCTAGAACAAAGTTATAAAATTTTAAAGAGCGCAAATATTCATCTCATTCTATTTTCATTATGATCGGAAATAACTTTATTTGTGAAACGTAAAAATGTTAATAGTATAATTTTTTTTTCTCTAACGACCGATTCTTATCTTTTTTATTTTTTCTAGTTTCAGAAAAACTAGAAGCAGATAAGTACAATTATTTCAATTTATTTTCATCAATAAAAATATCATTCAATATTTGAAAAGCGAAAAAGGAGAAAAAATGAATTTTATAGAAATTTCTTGAAGTACCCCTTTCCATTCTAATAATTTGCTTCAAAGAAAATTTATTTAATGAGTCTTGAAGCTTTCATTGATTTTTCAAAGTTCTGGAATTATTATGAAAGAATTTCATATCAAACCAATTTAATCTCATTAGGTTTCAGTATTAAAAAATATCTCACAAAATTTGAAAAGAATCTGAAGGCTTAGAATGAAGCCATAGCATTTTTAGGATCTCAAATATTTATCCCATTTTATTTTCATTATGATCAGAAATAACTTTATTTGTTGAATGTAAAAACATAAGTAGTATAATATTTTTTTTATTTAACAATCAATTTTTTTTGTTATTCTTCATTTTATTTTGTTTTAATTTTATTTTTTCTTATTTCAGGAATAACAGAAGTAGATAAGTGCAGTTACTTCAATTGAGTTTAAAAAAAAATTTAATATTTGAGGAGAGGAAAAAAAGAAGAAATTAATTTTATAGAAATTGTTGGTAGTACTCCTTTACATTCTATTTATTCGATTCAAATAAAATTTATTTATGAGTTTTAAAGATTGCATTGACTTTTAAATTGTTTAAAATTATAAGAAAAGACTTTTATGTCAAAGCAGATTAGTCTCATTAGGTAACAATATTAAAAAAGATCTCACCAAATTTGTATAGAACCTGAAGGCAACAAAGCCATAGAATTTCAAAGATCTGAAATATTTATCACATTTTATTTTCATTGTAATCGAAAATAACTTTATTTGTTAAAGCTAAAAATATTTAAATGGTGTCTTATTTTTCTTTCATAGTAGATTTATTTACTTTTTATATTATTTTTATTTTTGTTTATTTCAAGGAGACTTTCAAGTTCCGCACTTTTATAATTTTGAGAGTAATGCTTATTTAATTTTTTTTATCTTTGTATATATTCTTTTATTTTATTTTTAAAATATTTTTTTCCTAATTCTTCCAGCTGATCACTTATTATGTATGGGTGGTCCTCAAAACAGGGCACTTTGAAGACAAGGACATCTTTTTTTTATATTCTCGTTTTTTTCATTGGTGCAGTTCATTGGCACAAAGAAGGTGCAGTCCTGAGAATATCCAAACTTAAATATTATTTTGAGGTGAAATCCGGTCGACAAAAACAAATTTTCGAAAAACGGTTTTATCGAGTTTTTAATTAAGTCTACACATGTTAAATTAAAAACGACTATTGTGGAATCACAGATTTCGAGATAAGCTTTTGAAAGATAATTATCAAAATATTCATTTTATTTATTCGTCTAACATAATAAATATGACAGTATGTAATATATTTCGCTGACAGAAAAAAAATGTCATAAAGAAATGGAATCTTGCTTAAAATCCTCAATCTCTTTTAATTTCTTTTTACACTATCGAGACGAAAAGAAATTTTTTATTGAAGTTTTCGAATTTCGGAAATCACTCGATTAAGTCTAAGCGGACTAATATACTTATGTGGTCGTAACCGTGTAAGAGGATTACGCGTAATTCCCTTTACTACCGTTTAGAACACGAAAAGGTACGAGGTTTGGTTAGGAAAAGCTAAAGGGAGTTCTGCTGTATTTTCTGAGTTTCCCCACACACGGAACCTGGATTCAGTATTATAAACTTCATGTTTTAAACTACGTCGTAAGTTCAAAAATGTGGTTCGAATTTTCATTAAATAAATTATTAGATCATTCAATTACTTTACGGGGATTATCAAATTATAGAGAATGTTAGTCACTTTGAAACTACAAAAATGTACTTTATTGATTAAAAAATATGAGTTAAGTGGCCATTCAAAAACTACGTCACGTTTTTTCAAAACTCATTTTATTTCTGAAATATATTTCAACAAACTTCACAGCCCAAAATGCTCTTAAAATGGGAGAAATCTTCACGAAAATAGGAGAATTATTTTTATCAAATAATATTATTGTAGGTACCATATTTAATTCAGTATGAAACTCTTAAGCTTTTAAGTCAAAACATATTGCCTTTTTAACCAAATAGTTGAATTTTCAAACGAAAAATATTGATTTTTTACCAAAAAAGATGAATTTTCAACGAAAGAGTTCGGTTTTAAGCTAATGGGTCAAATGTTTTACAAAAAAATTGACTTTTATATCCAAAAAGATAAATTTTCAACAAAATAAAACAATTTTTCTACCAAATAGTTGAACTTTCAACCTTTAGAGACGAGTTTTCAAATAAATAGTTGAATATTCAAACAAAATAACTAAACTTTTAACAAACTAGTTGAATTTGTAACAACATAGTTGATGTTTTGACCAGAAAAATATGATTTTTTAATCTGAAAGTTAAATTTTCAAACCAAAAAAATATATATTGAAAGAACAGTCACTTTGGCAATCAAACGGTTGAACTTTTGAGCAAAAGGGACAAATTTTCAACAAAAACTGTTGCATTTTCAATCCGAAAAGACGATTTTTTTAACGAAGTTGAATTTTCAATCCGAAAGGATGACTTTTCTATCTAAAATAACGAATTTTCAACAAAACAGTTTAATTTTTAACAGAAAAATTAAATTTTCATCGAAATAGATCAAATAAAAAAAATTTAACAAAAGAGTTCAATTTTCAACTGAAATTATGAATATTTACCAAGAAAAATTAATTTTTAACAAAGGAATCCAACATGAAACCAAGTAGTTGAATTTCCAATCTAAAAAGATTAATTCGCCACAAAAAATATAAAAGTTGATAATTCAAACAAGAAAAGATTCTAATTTGAAATTAAAAACCATTGAATTCAACTAAAAAGGCCGAATTTCTAACACAAGAGTTGAATGTATTACCAGAACCGATTTTTTTTAAATAAACCGTTACACTTTTAACCAAAAAAAGATAAGATTTCTGAAAAACGAGATGAATGTTTAAACCAAAAACACGAATTCTTGACAAACTAGTTCAATTCTCAACCAAAATGGAATAATTTTCAAACCGAAAAGACGATATTTCAATAAAAGATTTGAATTTTCAACGAAACATGTAGTTGAATTTAATCAAAAAACGATGCATTTTCGATTAATAATAGAATACTTGAATTTGCAGCTAGAAAAAAATCATTTACACCAAAGCAGTTACATTTTCAATCAAGAATGTTTATTTTCTACAAAAAAACGAATTTACAACAAAATACATAATTTTTTAACCAAATTGTCAAGTTTTCAACTGAAAACTATAAATTTTTAACCAATAATGAAGTAGTTCAATTCTCAGTTTAAAAAATGACATTCCAAAAAAACAGTTAAATCTTTAAGCAATTAAATGATTGCTTAACAAAGTTGGTCAACTTTCAACGTAGCATTTGAAGTTTCAACCAAAAAAGGTAAATTCTCAATGAAAGATTTAATAGTAAAATTCTGAAATAAAAATTATCAATTTTCAGCCAAAAGTAGAACAGTTACATTTTCAGTTGAAAAAATTCATTATAAATAAAAAACAAATTGTCAATAAAATAGTTAAATTTCCAACCAAATAGTAGAATTTTGAACCAAAGGAGATGAACTTAATGAAAAAAAAGTTTCTTGAAAACAGGGAAAAAAGTGTTGTGGACCGTGTTGTGTGTCGTGTTTTCAAATTCAATAAGCTCGTTTGTAATTTGACTTGACCGGAGGTAATACAATCAAAGCTGACAGTGTGGCCTAGTAATGGCAGTAATTGGAACATGAATGACAGTTATGCTCAAAGCCACTTGCGGATGAAAATTCTACCCAAAATTTAGTGACAACGCTAAAACAGAATTTTTAAATTGAGATCCGCTCTAAAAAATGTATCACGTTCTTCTCTAAAGCAAAAAATTGTCTTCATTTTTCTACTAAAAATTAATCAGAAATACGTTTTACAGTAAAATTAGTTGGGAGCATTTCTAGTTAGCAGATAATTGACGAAACATATACTCGAGCAGAAATTACACTAAGAATGGGAAACTAGTAACGAGTAATTGTGTCCAATTTGTCGAAAATATAACGAGTTGGACTTGGGAAAGTAGAAATAAGATCGCTTAAGTCAGCAGTGAAAATTTCAAACTCGAGCGGAAACCTGACTCGATAACTTGGGTTGCGCTACTAACAAGGTGCCTCTGCGCGATTTCCAAAGAAATTTTATACCACGTCGTTACGTTAGCAGAAGACGGAACTGAAGAGAAAAGAAGAGCTGCGCTGGGAAAAGTTAGATCCAGGAAGTAAAGAATCCTTACACAAAAAATGAAAAGTTAATTTGAGCTTCATTCAGGATCTATAAATACTTGATATAAGTACGTAATTTTTATAAGGTAAAACGGTTCTATCTTTCAATAGATATTACAGTCCTAATTGGATGAAAATTCTCGATTAAAGTGCGGGCCAAATGCAGAAAACAGTAATTCTTGTGTCGCTCCGTATACTGAAAACACACAATTCCAGCATTGAAGATATACGTTTTTTCGGGGAAGGGAAAGAAAAAATGTTTGACGATGTTGGTGCGAATCGCAGGGAAGATTAAAGCACCTTGGCCAGTAAGTAAGATAGAGGTTAGTGCTAGCTCATGAGTCTTAAGGGTAGAAAGGGAATTTAGAATGTAAGGCACGTGTTCGCATCTGCCTTTATGAGCGTTCCCAGCGTTTCTCCATTTCGTCCTCATTCTCAGGCAAGCGCCTGGCTACGGTGAAGCTCAGCGGCTGCCTTCGGGATTAAGGATGCCGCGGCTCATATTAAGACCGGTATCAAGCACGGAGTCTTCCCTTATCTACGATCAAATGACCTGACGAACCCCCGAACACCTTGCGTCCTTCGACACTATAGTCCCGTTAGATAAATTAGAACCTCGGCAACTGCTCACCTGGGGATCGTAAGCTGCATCGTGACACAGGTGCTATCTACGTTGAGCACGTTAACTCATTCAGAGAAGATTTCCGCCGTTTATGAAGGAATCTCTTGCCTGACAATTTGCACAGCTTATTAACATTTTATTTCTAGGTTCCTAATACAGTCTATGACCTATTTCAATTAGTTTTTTCTCTCATTGTGTACTATATTATGTATAATATTATTTCCCTCTGTTTTCTGCGTCCACTAGCTTCTCAGGTATGACAATTCAAGTATTTAATGCGTTATAAATTTCAAGGTTTCATTTTATTAAATAGGAATTTTGGATAAGAATACGTTTTTAATGACTGGATTAGGTGATAAGGATGGATATTAAGAATGGATGGTGAGAATCTCAGGAAAGGAAAAGATTGTTAGTAGATTGTTAAAACAGTAGTTCAGACCAAGTATTCAGTGGGAGGGCGAGAAGGAGATAGGAGTGTAGAGAGTGACGAATTAGAGAAAGTTGGGTAAAAGAATGTAGAAGATAAGGGTCAGTGTTGAAAGGGAATTGTACGATATGGTATCTGATAATAATAACAATTATTACATATGATAGGGTTCAAAAATTGTGAGAAGATAAGCAGATTATGGTCCGGGATTCTGCAGAGGGTTGGTAGAGAATAAGCCAGAATGTATGGCTGACGGTCAGTAGAAAAGAACTGATGCTCGGAGCGTAGCATGAAAAGTGGAAAATGATAGAAAAGGGTTTGGAGTGAGGAATAGAGAAAGTAGAGAGCGGGTCGATGATGAAAGATGAACGTAAGATGTGAGAGGGATATACAATTGTTAATATTATTTATGGAAATATTCAAAGATGAAGAGAAGTTGAATCGAAGTTGAACACAGGACAATCCAGGAGTAAGCGGAGGATGTGCACTGCACATCCTCTGCTCTTTGTTCAGAGGGTAATTTGAGAAGGGATACAAGATGAGTCAGGGCTCATGGTAATTGAGAAGAGATGAGAGAATTAGATGGTAGAAGGGAAACGGCGGCTTTTATAGGGGTATATAATTTCTAATAGGGGGTGGCTTGAGCATGAAGCGCATTTGAATAGATGAAAAAATGGACGCGCTAGAAGTGGGCAGTTGATCTGGAAAGGATAAGCAGAGGATCGGTAGAGAAGCAGTCAGGCTAAGGCACACGATGTGTAGAAGATGGTTGGAGGATAAGTTTTGCAGCAAAGTTTGGAGTTCTGGAAGGACAGGATACGGAGTAGGGAAGATATCAGGGGGTTCAATGGGTTAAGTGCAAAAGAGGATGTTAGAGGGGTATATGTTAACTTATGCAAAGGATGCAGAAGAGATGAGTGTTGGAAGAGCAGATGATGGTTGGTGAAAAAGCTTTGTAGAGAACGTTTGCAAGGGAGGTGTACGGGGACAGGATACCGTGTAAGAAGAAGAAAGAGATAAAAGGATTCGATAGGGTATTTAATAGGAATGTGAAAAAGAGGAAGGGACAGGGCTATATGTCAACATGTGCAAATGATGGGCAAGAGATGGGTGGAGGATGTATAGAGGATAGTTTGAGGATGAGCTTTTCAAGAAGGCTTGGAGTTGGGGAGGGACATGGTACGGTGTAAGAAAGGGATCAGAGGGTTTATTGGGTTTGATGGAAAAGACGATCTTAGAGAGGTATATCTAACATGTGCAGAAGATGGGCAAGATATGGTCCAAAAAGTGACAAATGATGGTTTGATGATGAGATGTGTAGAGAAGGTTGGGGACGAAAAGGGACAGGGACAGGATACGAAGTAAGGAGTGGGAAGAGAAGATGGGATTCCATACGGGAAGTGGAACAGCTTCAGAGATGGAGAAGAGAGTAAAGATCGGGAAAATATGCAGGGATTTAATAGGGAAGTGGAAAAGAGCATGAGTGAAGAGTAAATGTTAACATGTGTGAATGATGGGCAGATATGGGTAGACGATATAAAAAGGATGGTGAGAGGATGAGCTTTGTTGGAAGAATTGGAAAGGGGGAGAGGCAAAGACAGAAATGGTTCAAGGAGTAGGAAGAGATGAGGCAGTTTTATTTGGGAAGTGTAACCAAAGATGTGAGAGAGATATATGCTAAAATTAGATATGAATGGGTTCAGGGATCCGCTGCAGTTGGACAAAAAGGGCAGAGAATGATTCAAGGCTCGTGGCTCTGAGTGAGAAGAAAAGCCTAACTATTTGAAAGGAAAGATATAGAGGAGAAAAATTTTGGTTGAGGTTACGGAGTAGGAGAAAATGGGAGGGGTGGATTGTAGAAGAGACGGATAGTGGGAAGTTTGGATGGTGGGAGGGGATTACAAGGTATGAAGGAGGTATACAATTATCAATATTGTATATTAGAGTATTCAAGGATGGAGCGAAGCTAGATTCAGGATGTGCAGAGAATAAATTAGGAGAATACGATTGAAAAAAATAATTTTGGTATGATGCTGTAAATACCTTGGAAAATAAAATAAGGAGAGAATGGTCATGGGAAAGAGAAATTTAAAAAGGATGGAAATTGTAACAAGAAGGGGGGAATAATATCGGAAACAAGAGGTTTTAATAAAAAGGAAATGGAGCAAAAGATCAAAAGAAATATTGATAATACAAATACGTTCATATTTTAGTATTATGATGTAAGGCAAATATGTAAAAGTATAGAAATAAAAAAAAGGATTATGACCTCCGCATAAAAAGTTGATTTATATCACGAGTGAAATTGGGTGTTTACTTCTCACGTTATGGGTAGCCACTGTTTGTTTTAAGGAACGCCTTTGCACCATTTCCGGCAGAAACTCCGGAATTTGTTGTCGGACTGTAAACGTCGCTTAACTACTTGAAATAGCCAGACTGCAGGCAAAACCATGTACCGCACGAAGGAAGTGCCAACCCGCTTCTCTAACTGGTACAAATCCCGAGAAAGGTAAATTACGAGTAAGTTCTTCACGCACCAATGTAGCCAGTGAAAGCAAACAAGAGGTGAAAAAATAAATGGCTGGGCGTGTGTGTAAAAGAAAGAGAGAAATGGAGAAACACCTAATTGCCTCATTTCAGGGGACAATGACTCCAGCACGCGAGCAAGAAACTCCATTTTCCTCCCTCTAAAACTACGATTCACCGCAGTGAACAACTAAGGGGGCAAATAAACTACACCTAGACGTGGCTGGCCTACATGAGAAAAAATCTGATGTACTTTAAAACTTCTCTTTTTATTAGACAGAATAGTATATCATCTTATAAAACTTTTCTTACAGCTGATTATTTTTAATGGAGGTGTCCACATCTGCAAATAAGAAATTTAAATGAAATACTAAGATAAGAGGTCTACGAAAAAAGTAAACATCAATATTTTGTATTATGTATTCAACATTTAAGGGTTTCGTAACCCCGAGCAGAAACCCTTATAGTTTTGGTCGGGTGTCCACCCGTCCATCTGTCTTACTTTTTTCCTGATAAGGGAAGTGAGGGAAGAGGTAGTGAGAAAGTAAAGGAAAGGTTAATTAGGGGTAAATAAGGGTGAGTAGGGGAGGGGGATTATGGGAAGGGAAGTGTGGGGAGGAAAATTAGAGAAAGCTTGGAGAGAGGAAGAAGAGTAGGGAAGCAGGGGAACTGTGAGGAGAGGAATTATAAGATGGAAGGGAAGTAGGGAAACGAAGGGTTAGTAGGTGAGGGAAAGTATGAAAGAAAGAAATTTGAACGACTTACTTAAAGCCTTAATATATTATGTAAACCTTTTTTATTAGGCGTGCGGCAGCTACTTTCACTAATTTTTAATTAGAATGAAACAATAATTTTTAGGCATAATGCATATTTGAGAAAGATTTAAAAATTATCCTTAATTGCTTTGTGAAATGGATTGCAAGGTGGAAAAAATTTCTAAAGAAAGGTTGTAAGTACAGGAAAGTAGAGTTGGTACTTTTCTTGGGGTCTATTTTCTTCCCCACATAAGGGATTTATTTGAACCGAAATGAACCGTCTAAATAAATTCTACTAACTAGGTGGAAGGAAGGACGGGGTGTCTGCGTCGATCGACTGAGATTGCCGGAGTTTTCGCGAGGCGAGTTCGCCTCAGGATTAATGTTAACTTCACTCGGGAGTTAATAAGTCTAGCACCGATAAATCCCCTTTACCACCCCTTTCTTTTTCACCCGTCTCTCTCACTCATTCTCTCAGATTTTCGACCACTTCTCTGGTTCGTTTCGACTTTCTCCTTTGCTCTCTTGTTCGTTTGTTAATTCCTTTCTCGTTTGGCGACAACTCTACTAGGACCGAAACTTTGGAAACTTTTGGAGGAAAGAAGTGAACAGGAGAGAAGACGGAAACAGTGGTGCATTGCATCGCTACTGTACCTGCAAGAAATCCTGGCTAGTCAGATTATTTCCTCAACAGAAATTCCAGACGCATTTCTTGCGAAAACTAGTTTGTAATTCAGTGTTATTCTAGCCTGATCCCTGTCATGCCAAGCAAAATTTTTTTTACAGAAGAAAAAAGGATAAAAAGCGTCTTAGGCAAAAATGCTGATGGTAACCTCGACATACGAAAGATGAAGATCTGTAGGGGAACTGAACTACTTTTTTACACTTTGTTTTTCTAAATTCAATACACAATTTTTTCAGAACGCTTAAAAAGAATGTTGTAATACATCATTGTTTTGAGTTTGATGAATAACTTTCATCTTGCTTTATTGAAATTTAAGCTGATCGTATTTGGATACTATTTCTGATTTTATCGTTAGAAGTTTTGATAAATCTATTTTTTTCTTCTCCAGCTTAAAATTTATTATCCTATTTGTGTTTACAAGAATCCCATGTCTTTTTCAAAAATTGTATTAAAAACTTTAGCTTATCTTCAATATAGTTCTGGTTATGAATTTTTGACCATTCATCTCAGAAAGAAAGTGTGAATTATTAATTTCAATTTTCCTTGAGTTTATTTTTATTCTTGTACAGAGTCTATGTTTATTACAATATTTTACCTTATTTGCAGATTTATAAGTGAAGAATATATTGGATATATTGAAACTTTTATAGACTTTGCTGCAAAACCTCTGAATTTTATCTGAAAAGCTTTCAGTGGTTTTTTCTTTGACACGACAGGTACAAATATATGTAGAAGGAGAGTATGATTAAATTTCATGCATTCACTTTTTTGCCTTGTCAAATAGACCATCCTAATAGACAGTGATGAAAGTTCGTCAAATTAAAAAGGACTCTACAAATATATAATGCCAGAAACATTTCTGGACACAGATATTTTTCTCGGAAAAATGAAAAATAGATGGATGAATATGGTTTAAAATAATAATATTAAGACAGAAATGTAAAAGAATAGCTTCAAAATAAGACACTAATTAATACAAAGAAATATGCTCAGAATGTATAAGTAAAAAAAGGGATGGAGAATGGCGGAATATAAATAGGTTTAGAATATATTTGGACAGGCATTAATAAAATATGAAAGGTTTACTATAATTTGACAGAAACGGATGAAATTGTCAGAATGGATACAGTAGAAGAGAGTAAAACCCGATAGAATGAGAAAGTATACACTGGAAAGAAATTAACATTGAATCAAGAAAATATTATTCTTTAAATATTATTATTGAATTGACAACAAACATTTTCTTGGATCAAGAAAACATTGTACCGTCCGCATTCATAAGAATAATTTCTTGACTCAATGTTTATTTAGTTCCTTGTAGAAAAGGAAAGAAACTGAAAGAAAGAGTATAAAAAGGAATCGAATCTTTTTTTTTCAAAATAAGGGACCCTAATTTATTAGGCCTCACCTTCAAATTCTCACACGAGAATATTAAACGAGAAGATAATTATTAAGCTTGTCTCTAGCATAAAGCCTTTTGAGATATGAAGCGAAGTTCTTTGTCAAAAAATGGTGGTCAATATTCGGTATTATACGGCTTACTTCTAAAGATGGAAGAAGTTATCAGTATCAAGCTTTCTTCGAACGTGATTAGGATGTATAGGTACTCTCTCAAAAAATGGAATATGGAATCAATTTTCATTCAGAAATATGATATTTGTGATAGCTTGCAAACTGAAATATGGCAAATCAAGGATGACTAACAATGCATTTTAAATTAAATATTTTGTTGCTATAAATTCAAGATTTTTGGCGCGCTCATTGGGTGCCTTACGTCTATTTTAAATTATTTTGGCGCCTAAACTCAGTTGCTTCTTGAATTTTGCATAATTGTTTTTTAAGTTTTCTCTTTGTACTTGATTCTAAAATTGAGCATGAAAATTATTTATGATTCTAGTTATTTGAGTTATTTGATATTGAGTTATTTGATAGAAAATTTGAATTTTTTAAAAAGTTTTGTATTTATGTGGAATGGATGACCAACATAATTTTTTTATAAAGACTATCTACATGAAAGCGTTTAATCATTTTCTAACTTGTGAATTACTCTTAACTAACCTTTGAATATGATTTTAACCTTAGGTGGCCCACTACTGACGTTTTTACCCTATTATCTCGTACATCAAGTGCAACAAACGGAATTTTGACTGCATATTAGTTACTTAATTGAGAAAGGCGTTAAATGTAAAATCATGAAGCATCTTTAAGCCTAACGACCCATCCATAGTTTATGCGAGGTTCGCTAAAGGACGTGCAACCAAACGTGGTAGTTTGCCAATTATTCTGGAATTCTGTGAAATCTAGCCTCTCGTCTGGTGACGAGCGCATCTCTATGTGTACGTACAGAGTACGTACACACTTTGCACCCGTCGTCGGGCATGTCCCTAAATCGAATTTCCGAAAATCCCTGGAAAATCCAAGAGACAATGGTTTGTCCGGCCGCGCACCCGAGTCCTCTATGGCAAATCCCTCTAAGGGTAGCCGTATGCCGTGGTAAATGTATTGTCCTGCCTGGACAATGCCAGAGCTGATTGCGGATCGCTCGGGCGAAAACTTGACCCGAAAATAAACCGAATCGCTCAAATGCTGCCAGTAGCGCCAGTTTTTGTAGACTGGTACTGATGCCGGTTCTGTCGACCGCTGCCAAATGCAACCATTTGGAATACTCAACGAGTCGCGTATGTAAAGCTACACCAACTTTCCGGACTTATTGTGTGGAAAGATCCATACAGGAAGAATGAATCCAACGCGCAAGTGGAAAAGAAGAAACAGGAAGTGGTGGATCAGATTTGAGGGAGTCAAACGAATTTTATTTGGGTGACGCACAGTGTATGGTGGGCCAGGAGACCCAATTTGTTGTCAAAAAGTCAAAGGCTCCACCTTTGACCATCTTCAACAACAACAAAAATAAATTTTTAAAAAGGAACACCAACTTTAAACCAAGTAATCGATTTTTCAACAAGAAATAAGAATTCTCAACGAGATATATGCATTTTTAACCAAATAGCCGAATCAAAAAATACGATATGAATTAATTTTCTTATTATAGTGATATTATAACAATATTGCAATATCAAAATAACTGCTGCTAAATGGGAATATTTAAATATTCTGATGTACTTCTCTAGAAAACAAAAGAAATTGCTACACTAAAAAAAATCGCGAATAGAGCAAACTAGGTGGTGAAGGTATAACAAATTATAGTTGTTGTATTTGAAACTTAGTTTAGTTAATTTGAAGAAAGAAACTTCAAAATCGTATCATGTGGCGCATCAATGATCATGATAAAGAAGACAATTTGATTGTCTTGTATATGAGTTAAAAAAACAATATTTTACAAATCTTCCCAATTCTTATTAAAGTATTTGAAAAGCCTCTTATTTTCGGGAAACTTTTTTTGCACTTTCTTACGGGGGAATTCCGCAACTAGCAGAAGTATATCAACGGAAAAGGAAGCTCTTTACTTTATCACTCGTTTCGTTCACTTTAATTAAACTTAAAGTCCAAATTCAATTAAGTCGAACGTTCTAAAGCGGAATTTTAATTAGCCAACAAGAACCTTCGACTTCATTTAAATGCACCTCATTGATATGTTTCATCATCTAAACTTTCACTTTCACAGAGAGAGTTGAGTGACACCTAATTGTGTTTGAACTCATAATAAGACAATGTAGCTTGCAGATAAAATAATCTGCATCATTTTTCAAAATAACCTTTTTATATCTCACGTATTTCCTCAAATGTCTCCTTGTGAATAAATGTAGAGCGCTTTTGTTGATGGAATAAAAGGTAGTAAAACCGATGCCTAGCGAATAATAAAATTAATGTTGCGCATAAAGATGAGAGAAATGCAGCGTTCAGTCTTTTTACGCTGATATTACTCTTTATGAATTCTTGACGCGCAAGTTAAATGAAAATACAAGTTAGAGGAAACATTGAGAACGAAAGGAGATGCAAAGCTTTTCTGTTTTGTGAATGTAGCTAAAAGAAATATTAGATCGACAAAAAAACACTAAGATAAATACAGTGTCGGAAACAACAAAAGTAACTAAGAACATAACAACAGTTACCATTTTTTTTAAAGTAACTAAAAAAGCTACATTTTTAAATAGTAAAAATAGCGATAACTAGCTACTTTTTTTGATGTAACGGTAACGATAACTAGTTCCTTTTAAAAAGTGACCTTCCCATCACTGGATAAATATAATTTTCTAGATTAATATTAAATGTGTCACAAGTCGATTATGGCGTATTTAAAATAAATCGTCTCTTGGATCTATTTGTTTTTAAATTAGGCATTTTTTGCTGTCTCTTACCTGCCCATTCTGCACGCTTTCTCTTTTTATGAAAAGCATTGTAATTCTAACCGACCAGTTTCGCTAGTGGCAAGTCTCTACGTGCTGAGCAAGTCAAATTCGGCACATAAAACTGTGGAGAGACAGTTACGTCGTAGCTAATGTATCGTTGGCACGTGTCACCACCCTTGCAACGATTGGAACTTCTACAGAGAAAAGTGTAGTATGCCCTTAAATAGTTTTTACCTCTCTCATTAGGAGAAAACAAATTATTCTGCTGGTATACAATTAATTATCGAGTTTATGTTACAACAAGACATATTGATATTCAAATAAAAGTGTGGATATTCTGCGAGAAATATCAACAGAAAACAAAATTTTATTGTGAAGAGATTTTGGTCCTTCGAGCCAGAAGTAAAGCATCGAAGTCAATCCACTGATACAAACTATAGATAATAAAACCAGAAGCATTTCCAGTTCTTCAGTTTCTTTAAGTCGATTCTATTGATTAAAAAAAAACTGTGGCAAAATCTACTTAATTTAGCTGAATAGAATTACACTCTAGTTAAGTGAAAGCCACTAAAGTTAAATTGAGTACTACTAAATAATTGAAATAAATTTCAATAAAGGCTTAGAGGCATGGTATTACGAAGCGGGCACATACTAAAGGTCTTGGTTCCGAGCACCGGGTGCTATGTGTGTGTTTACTGTAGTACTTTTAAAAAAATTCCACTCAACTCACCTGAATTCTATACAATTTAGGTGAAAAATAGTAAATTTTGAATAAATAAACTGATTTCAGTGAAAGTCAAAACGTGATTTTTTCATAGGATAATTATATACTTGGATACTAATTTTAAAACCCCTTTTCATCTACTAAAACATTGATTTCGTACAAAAATAACAAAAAGATTGCTATTATTCCTTATTTTGACCTTCATCATGAATTCGCGAGCATTAGATTCTTCTATGTAACTTTTTGTGCTTCTAATTATTGGTATCTACTGCAGATTTTTTCTACTGTAGAATGGTCTCTCCTATTTCTGGTTTTCTAGAGATCGCATAAAAAGTTGCAAATTCTATTTAATGTTAATAAGATACTACAAAATATTGACTTTGCAGAAAAATACTCACAATTAAAATAGAGAAGAATTCCAGCAACAAGGACGAAAATGACAACGAGCAACACTAGGAGCAGTAAAAGAATAGTAGGTTTACACCAGGGACTCGTCTGCACTTCTGTTTGGGTACCCTCTTTGGTCCTTTTCTGTTCAACGACGGTCGACTCTCCACTAGCATTAACCACAACCCCTTTATAGGTGTACTGAGGAGCCTTTTTATCCGCCAAGAAGCCATGGTCATCCTCAGGGTCAGAATAAACCCCATAAGCTTCAAAATTATTCTTCCTACACCCATTCATCTTCACCGAAGCAGCCTCACTCCTCTCAGGATTTTGTTTCCTCGGATGTGCAGTGGAAGAAGAGGACCCAACTTCTCCAATCTTGAGAGTTTGTTCATACGACTTTGCAGATTCTTGATATCTAGAAGAAGACTCATACTTCGTCCTCTCGTAGCTTTTCGAACTAGTGAGTTCATACTTCGCAGGATCATAAGTCTTGACACCAGTTTCGTAAGGATCATACTTTGGATTAGTTTCAAAGTTTCTGCTACCAGTATCATAAGTGTCATAGGATTTTCCAGCAGTAGCTTCATACCTAGGCAGGGTACCATACATTTGACCAACGGCATGATACTTGTTATCATATTTACTATCGTATGTGCTGTCATACTTCCTGGCAGTGTAGTCTTGAGTAGCGCATGATCCGAGTTCGTAGGAAGATTCGCGAGTCTTTACGCCAGATTCATAACCTTTGGAAGCTGGAACTTCATAGGTCTTGCCTTGGTGTCGATGATCCTTTTTTGGTTCGAGTTTTAGAGTTTCTTCTGCATACCTGTATTCATAATCATTCAAGTCCCTTGAATATCTCCTGGTATCTTGATGTTCCAGGGGATAATTTCTCAGCTTTTCTGCATCAGTCCTTTCATATGGAGCATCCAAATCTGATTCTTGGTAGGTCCTCTCGCCTCTCCGATCATATCTTAAACTTTCTTCGGGATAGATCCTGTTGTCATACCTTTCCAGATTTTCTCGATCGTATGGTATTTTTCTATCAAGGGTTCGAGTTGAGTAGCCACGATCAACGTAGTTGGCATCAACTTCCCCATAATTTCCAGTTCCCTGAGCATCCTGGTAGGGTTTGCTAGGGTCGAACTCCAAATATCGGGAGGACCTCCGCTCGCTTCCATAGTCCATTGAACCTTCTACCACGTTCGGCAGTTTACTGCTCAAATTCTCACCGGTGCCGCCGTTCGGGATTTGGCAATTCTCAGCATGCTCCACCAAATTCGGCAGACGCGAAGTGGATGAGCTACCTGGAGTGTTCTCCGTCAAATCCAACTTCAGGCCGTTGCTGCAGGTCCTTCTCATTTTCCCTACTTCGCATGATCGTTGACTTAGAACTTATACTTTAGACTCTGCAATTTTATGTTACTTGAAGAATCGAGAAAGCTGGAATTGTGACTATGGACTTGTCATATTCGACATATAAAAGTTGTTAGTTTTCGAAAATGGAGATTTGTTAGTAGAAAAGCGGCTTGTTAGTTTTCCAGTCTTCGGAATTAGAAGAAATGAAGCTTATCTGCAAAGAGAAAAAAAGGAAAGGGTTAGTTGGTGTTAGTTGGAAATTCAGAATTAGAAATAAGGATTGGTAACATGCATTACAATTAATCAGCGATATTATTATTCTTTTTTTCTATATTGGCTCTATATATTTTTGAATAAATTCAAATGATGAGTGAAGTGTTTTATATGATGAGGTAAATAGGGCAAAATTAGCTTTTGGTGAGTTAGTCTTCGGTATTGAATTTAGTATTGAAATAGTTCATTTTAATACTCAATGAAAATATTGCTAGTTGCCAAACCGGATCAAGCTCTATAATCTATGAATAAAATGACACAATCATGTAAAAAAATTTAACTAATTTCAATAGAACACATTTCGGTTCTATGCATTTCTTTGTGACCCTGTAGTTGGAGAATACTGAACAAGATTGATGTGCATTTTCGCAGGGTATAGATTAAAAAATTTTTTTCCAACGAAGCTTTCCTGTTAAAAGGGCACACATAGGCCCAAAACGTCAATTGTTTGGGAGCTGGTAACCAGCTCTAGGTGTCTCGCAGTTATTTCTCAAAACAGTTACGACCCCTAGCCAGTTAGAATATCAACACACTGGGTTGGGTCTCTTGTCCTTTCAGAGGGGTTATTTGAAAGGAATTGTCTTGCCGCCCCGAATTTCGGAATGAGTAGTCACCAATTTCTCAAAAGCCTGGACAGTCGTCCAATATTTTTAGGACGACTAGTCCATCCCCTTTTCGAACTCCACCAAATTAAAAAAAAATGATAAGGCACTGTCTATTTAAAAATTAAAAGCCTCCTGAGCTTACAGTTAGTTCACAACTTAGTTAATCAACTCCTTAAGCTTACAGTGAGTGTACATCTTGGTTAATCAAGGATTCAGAAGAGTGTATAAAGCTCACAAAAGGTAAAGTTTTGAGTTTTTCATTTTCCTGAACTAGCTCAATTGTTTGAAGCTCATAGGTTTCTCAATCAATGATAAAGGAAGGTTCCCTTAAACTGTGATTACGTTGATATCCCTTTTAATAATTTACTATTAATACGACATATTTCAAATTAATTTCTTATCATTTCCAGAACCTCGCCTTCCTCCTCCTCTCCTCTCTTCATTTTTTTTCTTCGATACTTGTGCCCTGACGACTGGCACCGGTCTTACGATGTAAGCCTTTCATCGTCATAAAATTTCCTTGTACCCGGGAATTCTCTGTCGTAATAAGTAAGGCAGGGCTCAAAGGAGATTGCTGTTCCACATGCAAATATGATTAGTTCCGGAGCGTAACTTCATTTGCGTATATTAAAAGCGCGGATAGCTCACTTTATGCAAACGACTACGAGGACAACGGCCACAGTGAGGAAGGTTACGACGGCGTCGCGTGGTGACGTTGAAAAAAATTTAGCTGAAAATTATAGAGGAGAGAATGTGACACGAGAATGTGCAAATGAGAGAAAGTCAAAATGAAGCAACCCGTTTGAAAAAATGCTGAGATTAGAGTACAGCCCCTGCAATAAATTAATCTCTATCTTCCAGTTTTAGAAACTTTCAATTCAGCATCTTTGTTCAATTTTATTGTCGTATTTTTAATCAAGAAAATAAATTCCTGGTCGTTTCGCGGTTCGCAAAAATGTTTTGCGGCTATTAGTGTTAAAAAATTCAAACTCTCAAAACTGAAAATTTTTCATTTGAAGTAATTAACTGAATTGAAAAATTTTAAATTAAATATCATTATCCTATTTATACGAAATAAATCTAATTTTCAGCTTCTCTAAAATAATCTTGCATTGAATTTCCATCAATATTGTTGACTCCGTCAGTCTTGAGCTAAATAAATGAGTGGAGAGACATGCAGATGTTGAATTCTGCCAATTCTTTGTGGTCCCGTGAATTAGTAAAGCCTCTCTTATTGCTCGAGAGGTTGCAATAATGGTCGTGGTGACATTCTGTGAGGATGGGCAAAGGACCCCTGAAACTATTTTCTCTAATGAAGCACCGTTAAAACTTTCCCGATATTCTGGATAGCCTTGTGATTCCTGGTCGCGAATCGAATTCATCTCGCTACCTCGTTCTGACCGGAAGATATTCCGAAATTGCACAGGCATATTCCTGCGAGCAATAATTGCACCTTGGAATGCTATCGAAGCCAGTTTTGGAACATCGGAGTTCCTGCGGGCTTGTGCTAACTCTAAGGATCAATAAACTTCGTAGTCCCCAATAACTCACTTTAATATTCAAGAAAATTTCTTAATTATAGTTCTGACTTGTTCGAGTTAATTGAAGGTGCTTGGGAAGATGTGTGGTAGATAACCTACCTTGAAAAAAATGATTAGATCGCAGGTTGGATTTTTGAGGTTGCGAAAAGCTCAAAACTTTTTTCAGACTATTTAGGAATCAAGATATTTTCTAATTACGAGATTCATAATGGAATAAATCCTCGGTTGTTTTTTTTTATTTTTCAACTTTTTGATTTGAAAGATTTGGGATTGGCTAGTTTGTTTGGTTCGCGAAAACTTTTTTTGATAGAATAAATCCTCCGTTGATTTTTTTATTTTGAAATTAGCTTCGAAATGTTTCGTACATTTTGAAATTTTCATTTCAAAATGCAGTATTATCCGAACAAACATAGATATTTGGGATTTTCTTTTGTACTGGACGTGAGAACTTCTGTTCTTTTAATTTTTCAAATAAAAGTGAAATTTGTTTGCAACATGACAAACTGACTTCAGCTTCTCTGAAATTCATGAAAACGTGTTTTCTCAAAAACTCCACTTTTAAAATTTTGTATGTTCTTTGAGACATAGATGGTAAAATATACTACAATCCATTTTCTTTCAGTTCTCCTCTACCTCAATCTTACCATTTTTCCCCATTCGCTCTTTCATTCTCCTCAACCAATCGATCCTTCTCATAAAATGTTCACCACATTTTTTTTGAACTTCTTTTATCTCCCATTCCTCTCCTGCATCCTTTCCCATGTTTCCTCTTCTCATTCACAGATTTGACACTTTCTTTTCTCTTTCTTTTTCCAATACATCTCTTTTTTTCGTTTTAAAATCATCACCTCTCTTGGTATTAATTGTCTTTCCCTATCTCTTTTCTCCAATTCTTCGTAGTTGACTCGAATCCCCTCTCCAATATTTCTAGTGCTAAAGAACTTCCTTCTTTCTTCTTCGTATCTTGTTATTTCCATCATCCTCCGTCTTCTTCCTTCTATCTCCTTCAAACACTTTCTCGCTAAGTTCCTTCTCCTTCACACACTTAGCTTCTTCTCAAATTGCCATGTCTGCTTCGCGATCTAGTACTTGATTTATACCTTTGCGCTTCTCCTCGCACCATATATCCAGGCGTCCTCCAGTTTACATCTAGCGTCCACCTCGTATACCTTTCTTGTAACCACTTAATATCTTCCCTTTCCTTATATCCTTATATGAGCTCTGTTACCTCCATTTGTTTGCAAAGTATATCCCAAATATTTAAACTTCTTTTTACTCTACTTCCTTCCTTTTCACAGTTCATGCTGTGTTTCTTTCCACTCTTTTTCTAAAACTCATTATCTTCGCCTTCACTATATTTAAATTTAACTTTTTTCATCTAAGTATTTCGTCCAACCTGTAATAGAACCCGCCATTCCCTTCTTCATCCTCTGCCATTAACACTACTATATTGTCCGCGTATGCCACTGTATAAATCTTTTCTTTTTCCATCATATCTCCTTCCCATCCTTTTCTCTTCAATTCTTCTTATAAGCTTGATATTAGTATATTAAATAAATGTGGGCTAGGAGAACAACCTTGTCTTACTCCTCTCACCAACCAGAAACTATCTCCCACTTGCTCTGCTACCTTTACTCAGTTTTTTGTCTTTCTCAAAACTTTCGATACTCTCTTTATTAAAATCTCCGCGTATATTAATTTGCAATCCAATTAATACAACATATCAATTTTGTACAGCCAAAATAGAATAGAGAATATTGAATGGTTAGAAAACATGAAACACTTTCTCAAAGTTTGCATAAACCGGTATTAAAATTGCACCACTAAAATCAATTTCTCTCGGATATGGGGAAAATGGCTATAATAGAAGTAGCCAATAGCCTAGCACGGCTACGATAATAATAAACCGGTTATCGCTATTTATGTTATCGAAGCATTGTAATGCAACAGCTTCAGTGAGCGTCGATCGCATAACTGTGCCAATGCCTCTCTATTTTTAACGCTTCGTGGGGCTTCTGTCCGGTTGTAGCGACTTTTTCCAACGCGTTTGTATCAGCATTTTTCCGCGTTTATTTGACAATTTGGCTCGTCGCTTCGGGTCTCTGCCATTCTCTTTTTCTCCGGCTGTCTAACCGTTCCCGTCTCGCTCACTTCGTCTCTGTCTCGCGCGTGCTTTCATCCCCTGCTCTCAAATAAACGTTCTCACTTTATCCACCCCTTTCGTCTCTAGTCACATAAAAACTTTTGAATTATTTATGTTTTTCCACGGATCCGTAGTCGCAGTGCGGGATGCAAATGCATCTTCTTTTTTACCGCACCTTTGAATATTTAATGCGCAGGCTGTAGCTTCGTTCGACTGCATCTCTCTCTCTCTCTCTCTCGCTAGCTTTTTCTCTATACATATATACCTGTAAGGAGAAAGTTGAAGATAAAATGTCCTGGAAGGTCAGGTCAAAGAAAAAAGCACCAAAAGCAATTCATGATGTAAATATGTACCAAGCTTTCATCGAAAATGTCTGGAAAAAGACTCAATGAAGAAGTTGAAGTGCGGTTAAAGTTGGAAGAGGTTTTTCAATAGGAGAAATGCATTGGAAAGAAATTAAATCAAGAAGATATAAGTGATTCTCGAGAATCATTTTCAGACTGAAGATGCAGTTAACTCAAGTTTTGCAGCGACACTTTATTCGTTTTTTAGCATTTATATGAGTATATTATCTATCCTAACTTTTTTTACATGTGTTCAAAATGTATAAAATTAGATTGAATGCTTTCACGATGATTCATTATAATAAATTTGAAGAAGGTTTTTCGGATTTTAATCGTGTGCGAAACTACGGGTCTTGCCGACGTTTCGTGAACACTTCAGATCACTTCTTCAGGTCTGACCTGAAACTGAAGTTTCAGGTTATGATGTTCCTATATATATATTCTCGACGATGCCAGTGATTGGCCAGAGAGCCCCACCGTCGAGACTGGTCGAACTTGATTGGCCAATCAAATCTTTTTTAAAACACCCGGGAGGACGGAAAGCCAAATCGGATTGGTATTACACTCCGCGCTCCCTTATACGACATTCCCCTATACGTCCGCTCCATTATACGACCAGTTGCCGCTCCCCTATACGACGGAAAGGTCGTTCCCCACCATCCCCACTCTTCCGCTCAAAGCTCGCGCGGGAAACAAATAGTCTCGCGCGTGAATATGATATAGTCAGCTGTCAGTGACGCAGGATTCAACGCGCATGCGCACGACCACGTGAGATTCTTGGTATTGCAAGTGGAAGGGTTCTCCTTGCGCCGTCGTATAAGGGAACGTTGTCGGTCCCGAGTTCGTCGTATAAGGGAGCGCGGAGTGTATATCCATTGTCCCTATTGATGTTATCAGGGCGTTTTGAGATTTCGATTGCTTCTCTACGTTTTCTGGTAAAAATATTGTACGTTTTTTCGATGACGGTTGTTTTGTCAAATGAAATGCTATGTCCTGTTTGGATGTGATGCGTAGCTAGTGCTGATTACGTGGAATGTTTTAGCCTGACTTTACTCTCATGTTCCTTTACACGTTGGCTCACCGCTCTCCGTTTCCGGCTTTCCGACCTCCCGGGTTTTTTAGAAAAGATTTAATTGGCCAGTTAAGTTCGACCAATCCCCACAATGGGGCGCTCTGGCCAATCACAGGCATCGTCGAGAATATATATATATAGAGTATATATATAGAAGTGAACTTCAATGTTTACGAAACATTGAAATTCTAAATTTTTAAAGATTTCTAGTGTACTTTTGATTATTTAAGCGCAATTATTATAAAGGACAACCATTTTTATTTGTTCGAAATAAAATGCGAATACACTTTTTATTCGTTATCACTAACGGAACTGCACAAAATAAAATTTTAAATAAAGTTCAACACATTTTTGGGGAAAAAAAAACAATAGCGTATCTTAAAATTTTTTAATCAGATAAACAAATAAATAATGATGAAAAGTAAAGTTTCCAAAAATTTTTTAAAAAACTATGCTTTTTTCGTCCCATCTTCCCACGAACTTTCTAATAGTATACTAGAGCTTTATCATTTGAAATATCATTTATAATTATTGAAATTTCAACTTTATTGCTCACCTACAAAATTCTTATAAATTGGAAAAGTCAAGAACCTAAGGATCGAAATCTAGACATTACACTACAAATGACTCTTCTAAATTGAACAAACCAAAGTAAAGAAAAGAGAAAAGAAGAAGCAACCTTCAAGTTCTTTTCCTTCTATTTTTTTTATTCCTCTTTTATTTTTTTTAAAATCACATGAAAAAAACATTCCAAAAAATTAGATATGGGAAGTATGATAAGCGAATATAAGTAAGGGGAAGTAGGGAAATGATTATAAGTGGGTGTGAGTAGGGAGGGGAAGTGAGGGCTGGGGAAGGGAAGTAGAGGAAGGGGACTGTTAGCAAGGAAAGCAAGAAGAGGGGGAAGTAGAGGATGAAGAAGTTGGGGAATGGGGGTGAATGGTGAAGTAAGGGTAGGGGAAGTAAGGAAATGTAGGGGTATAGGAGAGGGAAAGTATTGCAGGGAGATATTTGAACGACTCGATTAACGTCTTAATAGGCTACGAATCCCGTTTATTGTAGGCGACCGGCGCCTACTTTGACTGATTTTTCCACATTGTTCTTCTTCATTTGAATGGAGACATTTGAAAGTGCGTTGGCCAAATTTGATCGTTGAATTCTTGGTTTATTAATTTGTTTGCTGTATTTGAATTTTGGACGTTAAAGTAGCAAATTTTAAAACCCAAACGTAAGTTATTATGATGACCAGCATCTTTTTATGTGAATTTGGCCTGACAATAATATACTCTCGAGTTTGATGCTCGAACCGGATAGTCGTGAAAAGGAGACTATACGAAAGGGTAGCTCGGAGACTCCTTTTATTTTAGTATTTATTCAACGAGAGTGTCGCCCCGGGAAGTTAGTCTCAGCACCACGCTGACACTGGATACGAAAGTACCCTCGGGGGTGTGCTGCAGACTTCACTGGACACAGAAGTGCCATCTTGGGGTAGCTAACAGCCAGATACATATTGTACACGCGTGCACCGGCACGCAAGTGCATGTACCTCACCTCACAAGTACAAATATACCCAACTACCCATACACTCATGCGCAGTCACAAATTCTAGTCTATAGAGTACCCATCTCTTTGTACTACAATCTAGACACTTGAAGGAAAATCTTCTAATGAAGAAGAGAACTCAACAATGATACCAAAAACAGTCAATTATAATTTTTTGTTCCTTTAAAGTAAGAGAAAACATTTCTGCTGGAATTCTGCCTTTCCTTCTAATCAATTAAAAGCAAAATTAAAGAAAAAACTTCTCCCCAGCCTGACAAGAGGAACCTTCACACTTCGAATGTCAGGTCTTGATAATGGGATTTTACTTCTCAGAAGCTTTGGTGTTATTGAAAGGATGTGTCACGATTCAAGAAAGAATTACTAACATGTAATCAAAAGAAAGTAAACCCGTTATCACACAAGT
Organism: Andricus curvator; assembly: GCA_932195095.1. Classification (NCBI taxonomy): domain Eukaryota; kingdom Metazoa; phylum Arthropoda; class Insecta; order Hymenoptera; family Cynipidae; genus Andricus; species Andricus curvator. The sequence goes on along the minus strand of CAKNYM010051820.1, from coordinate 368,139 downwards.
TTCGTAATGAATATTCAGAGTTGGAGGAGCAGAGTATCATTTTTCTTAAAGTTATGTTTTTTGTTCATATGAAAACTGTGTTTGTTAAATGGGACGAGAACGTACTTTGAAGTTGTGCCGTTTGAGACATTCGTTTCCCGAGAGAATCTTAAATTAAATTCCCGTGCAATGAAGGCAGACGATGCTTCTGTTGTGATTTATTACTACTCCGGGAGTAACGTCTTTTCGCAAACTACGAGATTTCAAATTAGTGTTGGAAGATACAATAAATGTAAATTCTGCATATTATACTCTGTACAGATTCATCTAATATTGTATGCATCAAATTATTCATGTAATAATAATATATGTAGATTATGCACTGAGAAACAAATGTCACGATAATAAAATAATTTTGTTGAGCAGTCTTTGTACATTTAAAAAAGAAAATTAGTTGTGATTACTAAAAAAGTGCTTGGTGTAAGAAAAAAATTTATCTGGCCCGAAGGAACATTTGAGTTGAGTACCGTTTGTTGCACCCGAAGTTTCAGTTTTCAATATGGTTGTTTCAGCTGATGTACCAGAGAAAGCAACGTATTATCGAACAAAAAAGACTTTATTGTATGTGATTGGTGCCAGACACTCTGTGGCGAAATGCTGCGACTATTTCGTGAATTGAGAATGTTTGATTTTCCAAATTAGAATCCTACAGAACGTGACAGTGGTTATAGTAATTTTTCTCGATGGACTTCCGAACTTAGGATTATAAACATAGCATCTTTATATTGTTTTACCAAAATAAAAAAATATTCCTTGTTGTAAGAATTAGCTGGTACAAGAAAGAATGCTTCACTGAAGTAAAATGTATTTCATTTTAGGAGAAGTCTTTTAGTTAATCACAATGTCATCTATAATCATGGATTATCTGAAGAAATTGAATTGTGTTTAATTCAGCAAATTCTTTGCTAATTGATCAGATTTCAGTATTTTTCACGCATAGCCTAGATATTTTATTATATCTACAAAATGCAAATCTTCTTTCAACAAAACCATATCGTTTCTGAAACCAAAAACTGTATTGCTCATACTAAAATATGGAAAATTCTACAAAAGAAAACAAAGTGGTTTTCTCACCCAGACGGTTTTGATGGTTCTATAGCAACCAAAAAATTGGTTTAAAACAACCAAACTTTTGTTCGGCCAAACAAATATTTTTCTCAGTGTACTATTTTAGCTTACATTTATGAGTTTCGAAGATATGAAGTAACATAATCATTACTTAAAGGTTTATCTTCAGCAGTTAAAAATGAAAAATATCTTTTCTGGGCTTAGAATAATCGAATGTGGTCGTAAGTGCATGAAAATCCGAAACATTTTTCCATTGCACGTACTGAGAGTATTTTTATCGTGACACGATATCGCTTTGATTTATGATTCCCGGCGTACCGAGTACCGCGCAAATTAAAGGCTTGCTACTTCGTGTTCCATCTCCACCTAACCATCTATCTTCCCCGTTGTATTTCTACCCTCTGGCTTAACTCTTCATTCCTTTCTGTCCCGTTTCTCGTCTGCCTGCAGTTTCACCTTTACTGTTTTGCCCTTTTCTTTCGCGATGGGGGCTCAAAGTAGCAAAGTTACGTGATTCCAAAGCACAGTTTTTCAGAGTTGGTGACCCTAAAATATAATCAACTTGCAAGAAATCAGCTTAAAACCTGAAGCTAGTTTGGAAACTCGAAATTTAATTAGGTTATTTAATTAAAGACTAAGAACAAAAGAATTTTTGCTCAACAATGAAGATTCGCCCTAGCGAATCTTCGCCAAAAACAGTTATCAAGAATCCTTATCTGGAATAATTATGCATTTTGAAAGCTTTTGTGGATTTTCGGCGCAATTCTCGATCAATTTCAATGAAACTTGGCAGATTAAAATAAAGAAGAGAACAAAACATAAAAAGAACCAACTTTCAACAGGTGATTAACTCTACATCCTAATCTATCGAACCGATTGGTAAAACATTTTATAGAGAATTCAGCAGCAAAATTGTCGATACGTTTTGCATGCTGGCCGGGGGTGGGGGTCGGAATAAAATCTCAATGCATACTTCACATTCGGGCAAGAGATTTTAAGTGGTCCTTGAATTTTTACTTTTAGACAAAGTTCTAATTTTTTTAAGCACCTGATTCTACCATATGGAACGTTTAACTTTTAAATTCTTCAGACACAATCACAATTCTAATTCACAGCCTTTGCCTTGGGTTTACCGATACAGAATTCTCTTAGTTTTTTTTTATTTAATCAGGAAAAATTTTGAAATTCCTACAATCAAAACTTTTCAACTGTAACAGCTTCAACTTGAAATACTTCAATTTAAAATCTTACTTATTCTTTAACTCTGGCTTTTTTTATTATTAGAATCCAACTTTTCTTTCATTTCTATAAAAGTTTCAAACCATTGTTTGGAGTGTAAAAATTTCTAGGAGTCACAATTAACTATGATTGCTCCTCTTATCCATCCAGAACCATTTCTGGACCTCCAGCTACCATTATCGTCTTTCTCACCGACCACTCAGACGATTCGTTTTTCCCTTTTCTCTTCCTGAAAATCACGAACGGCGCTCCAATTCAATTAGAAAACTATCAACCAGTATTCTTCACACTGTAAGATGGCAAAAACTTCGATATCTTACTCGTTAGAAGGGGTTCTACTCAAGACTTTTTCCCTCAATTCGATTAATTTACTGCTCCAGCAACTTGTGTTTTAATCCGCCGATTCATCTTATAGACCGTGAATAATTAACGTAAAGTTTTTGTCTCAAAAATTTTGAACGTCGTACGCCCCCCCCCCATTTTCAGAGTCTGTAAGTTTGCCCCCCCCCCCGTTTCCTATCTCACGCACTTTTTCCAGACTAAATTTTTGTCTTAAATTTATTTATGGATCATCCAAACTGTTAAATCTTCAAGCCACAAAGAGATTTCTACAGAACAGTTGCATTTTCAAATAAATCATTACATTTTTAAACGAAAAGAATAATCTTCTACTAGAAAATAAGAATACTGAGCAAAATCTATGTATTTTCAACCAAATAGCTGATTTTTCAATCAGGAAGATTAATTTTCCACCAAAGAAGATTAATTTTCCACCAAAGAAGATTAATTTTCAACAAATTAGATAAATTTTCAACGAAATAGTTGAATTATTGAACATAAAAAGATGCATTTGTATCCCACAATGGAATTTCCTACAAAATAGTTTGATTATCTATTAAATTATTGAATTTTCAAGCCAAAAAGACAAATTTTCTATGAATAATTTTCTTTTTCAACAAAAAAGTTCATTTTCAACCGAACAAATAAATCTCCAACCAATTAGTTGAATGTTCAGTTAAAAAAATTAATTGTACGCAAAAAAAATATTTTCGGACAAAGTAGGTAAATTTTCGAACAGAAAGAAGAATTTCTATTCCAAAATGGAGTTTTCTACAAGATAGTAGAATCATCTACCAAATTATTGAATTTTATAGCAGTCGGATTTCAAACCGGTTAGTTAAATTTTCATTAGAAGAAAAATATTTTCACACAAAAAAAAAAGAAAGATTTTTTGTCGAATTCGGTCAATTTTCAAATAAAGATATGAGTTTTCAACTATGATTATGAATCTCTAATAAAAAAATTAACGAAGTAAATGAAGCCCCAAATAAAACAGAATGATTTTCAACCAAACATATTTAACCAAAAAAATTGATTTTTCTTCAACTAGCTTCACTTTTTTGAAAGAAGAGGACTATTTTCTTCCGAAAAGTAAATTTTTTAACAAATAGTTGAAATTTAAACTGGAAAATATAAATTTTCTACCAAAAATGGAATATTCGATTTTTCAGTCACATAATAGTATATTGTGCTACAAGTTGAAAAAGCGAGAGATTTAAAACGAGTGTGAAGTTAGCTACCCGAGCGGAGCGAGGGTGGCTATCACACGAGTTTTAAATCGTCGCTTTTTCAATGTGTGGGACACGATACTTTTTCTATAATTTGTTAAAAAGTGCTAGTTTTTGTTTACCTGTTTTTTGTGTAAAAAGAAGGCGATTTTTTGTCGATTGACGCAACAATGACAATGGCAATAATATGGCAGTAATAATAAGCTGGTTCTCACAATTGAATAGTTGGCCCATAAAGTTGAGGGCTTCAAAACTTTCGATTTTTCGTGAAAAAAACGAAGCGGTGTTTTTTTGCTTTTGCCAAGTGACAAAAGTACATACAAAATACACAACTCGAGACTTTTCAGGAAATTGCTTTTAGGTTAGGGACGACAGTCGGAAAATAGAATGAAGTTGGCTGCGCACGATGCACGAGTCCACCCGAGGTAGCACGAACCCACCCGAAATAACATTTACTTTTTCCACTGTGCCTCACTTTTATCACTGTCCATTTACTTTTTCCACTGCATCTGTCCACTTTTGTCACTGTTGCCCGGAAAGGTCGGCACTGCGCATGCGCCCCGTCATCGAGCAAAAATCGGTAACTTTTTACACCAAAAACAGGTGGAAAAACTGGCACTTTTTCGCGAATTATAGAAAAATTAATTTTTAGCTGGTAAACAAACTATCAACAGGATAGTTAAAATGTCAACCAAAGAAATCAATTTTAAACTAAAGTGATAAATCTTCAACTGAAAAAGTAAAGTTTTAACTAAGTAGTTCAACTTTTGATTAATTAACAAGATTGTAAAATTTTCAGAAAAATAATTAAGCTTTGAATCAAATAATAAAGTTGTTAACAAAAAAGATGAATTCTTAACTAGAAATTCAATAGTCCACATTTCAACCAAAATTAATACTTTTGAAACATTAGGTTAGGAAAATGTGAATTTGCCTGAGAAAATAATCAATAAAGAACAATAATTTTTTTACGTATAATGTACAAAGTTCAGTTCTTATAATCTCTACAAAAAAAAAGTAGAGTATAAAAAAGAATTCAATCCACTTTGTAAATCCAAGTAGTTCATCTTCAAAAATAAATTACTGAAGTGAAATTATCGAGAGGTTGTAGACAACATTTTTTATTAATAATAATATGTCACAAGAATCACTTTTTTGTTCTAATTTTTATTGTAGCTTCGTGGACGTAATGAAGTTTCGATGTCAACAAGGCAGCACAAACATAATTAACGTCATTCCTTTTATAAGACAAGATTATGAAATTACTTTCCTAACATGGAGAACACCTTTGCTCTTATCGACGATAAAAAAGCAATAAGTATAAAGTAATGTTTTCTCAAGTTCTTTCGGCTTTTGAAGGCAATAAATAGGTAATGAACATGTTAATCAATATCCCTGCCAATATATTTGAGAATTTTACTTCTTTTTTATGATCAACATATTAATATAATCATTATCCAGTCTTATTCCTTTAGGCTTGCTGAAATAAAAGAATCGGTTCTATTGATAACAAGATTATTTACTATAGGATATGAAGTACCAGATAAAAAATAATTTCATTGTCTTTCAATATCAACTTTATAGGAGGAACCAGTTCAAGCCCGATGGAAAAACTTTTGTAGCCATAATATTGATAAATTATGAAAAATTTGGAGAAGTAATAGATACATACGAAAATAAACCTGGAACATTAATTTCAAGAATATTTATACCAGCATATGAGTTATATTAGCCATTTATCCTATATTTATACTGTTTTAATATTTTGTACTTTTATTTAGATCTTACTCTCCCGGTACGAGGTGAATATTCACATTCTGAACCTTGAAGATAAATATTCGAAAGACACTGTATTCATAATTATGAAAAAATAATCCAAAACTGTAATTCAAAAACATTTTTCAAATTATAGTGATTATTTTGCAATATGTCACACAAATTGTACTAAAAAAAATTACTTGGATACATAAACCTAACCTGACAACGATTTGCTCACATCGTACCGTACGACACTTCTAAAACAAACATAAAATATATTTTTAATGAAAATTAAGAGAATTAATCATCAGATAGTATTCAAGCAAAAAATGAAAAAATCGAAGGTACCAGTGAAAGAACACCGTGGAAAAATTAAAATCCTTGAAAAATTATAGTCTGTGAATGGAAAAAATTTTCATCGTCATGTCAAAAACTAACTTTTCAATTCGAAACGAAGACTATAAATCTCGTTTTCAGTATTGCTACCCCTAAACAAATACTGCAGTACTTTTTCTTTATGACGCAGTCACTGTTTTCCACTAATCAGTTCATACTGGTATCCACTTCATACTGGTTTCCCCTAAATAAAACAAAACTTTTCTACTTAAAAACATCTTTTCATTTTAGATGAAAAAAATCAAATAAAGTGAGTGAGATTAGAGTTGACTGATGTTTTCTCTAAAGGAAAACATAGTATAATGAAAGTTTGACCTGGTCACGAGAGAACGAAACAACTGGTTTAATTTGTCACACAATGGGAGCTCCTAAATCAGCATTAAAAGGGTTGACGTCGACCGGAACTGCGAATCGAAATGAACGTGTCGAAAAGCCCTCTCCACTAATCGCAAGGGTGGAATTCCAGGGTTTTAGTATCGGTTGGCCATGTCGCAGCGTGTTCTGATAAGCTTCTTCAGCCCCTTTACGGCTACTCTTCCCATTCACTGAATCCGTCATCGTATCACTTATATCACTATTATTTCTACAAACACAGTCAATGCCAATTGGTCAATTCGATCCCGAAATCGGATCAAAATGATATGCTTTTATACAGGTTTTGGATTTTTTGTTTGGTCAGCATTAGTAGCAACTGCCGAGTGTAAGTTATTATGCCACAACACGTGATGACCTTTTTTTGATGAAAAATCATTAATTATTTTTGATAGCTATTATAATGGAACTATTTTGATAAGAATTCCTATAAGTATATATAAATAGTATATTACGTGTCATGCATACAATTTTTCATCATATCGATAATCGAAAATTCGACTTGAGATGCCTGTGGAGCGGGTCGACAATCGAATTTTCTTCCCTAGGGTTGAAAATTTGATTTTCGACCCGCTCCACAGGCATCGAAAGTCGAATTTTCGATTGAGGTATGATGAAAAATTATTTTTTTTCTTCGAAGATGGAACTATTCTAGTTGAAGATTTATTATTGTAGTTGAAAATGCATCTCTTCATAGAAAATTCAAGTAAGTTTGGTTTAAAGTTAATTCTTTACGGTTGAAAAGGGTACATTCATATTTTTGGTTAAAATTTTACCTTTTTCGGTTAAGACTAATCTTCGTGAAAAACAAAAAAAAGTTTTGTAAGAAAAATTGACTATTTTGTTACAAGTTTCACAATTTTATTTGAAAATCACTATTTTTGGTTGACAATGCCACTGCTTTGTCGAAAATTCCTTTTTTTTGTTTTTTAAATATTAATGTTTTTAACTATTCAATTTTCATTAAAAATGTAACTATTTAATTCAATTAAGCTGTTTTTAATCAAAAATTGGAATATTTTTTATTTGAAATATTAACTATTACAATTTTTGTTGATAATTTTCTCAACTGCAAATTCAACTATTTCATTTTTGTTTTAAAAGTTAACTTTTTTAATTGAAAATTCAATTATGTAATTGAAAATTCGTGTATTTTGTTGAAAATTCGTCTTTTTGGTAGAAAACTAATATTTTTATTTTAAAATCTCTCTTCGTAGAAAATCAACCTATTTGTTGAAAATCTTAACTACTTCTGGTTAAAACTTCAATCTTCGACCCGCTCCACAGGCATCGAAAGTCGAATTTTCGATTGAGTTATGATGAAAAATTAATTTCTTCTTCGAAAATTAAACTATTCTAGTTGAAGATTCATTATTTTTAGTTTAAAATTTATCTCTTTACAGAAAATTCAACGAAGTTTGGTTTAAAGTTAATTATTTACGGTTGAAAAGGGTACTATTATATTTTTGAAAATTGAACTATTTTGTTAAAAATTTCACAATTTTGTTAAAAAATCACTATTTTTGTTTGACAATGCCACTGCTTCGTATAAAATTCTTTTTTTGTTGTTGTTAAATATAAATGTTTGTAACTATCCAATTTTCATTGAAAATCTAACTATTTAATTCAATTAAGCTCTTTTTAATCAAAAATTGGAATATTTTTTAGTTGAAATATTAACTATTACAATTTTTGTTAATAATTCTTTTAACTGCAAATTTAAGTATTTCATTTTTGGTTGAAAAGTTATCTTACATAATTGGAAATTCAATTATGTAATTTAAATTCCATGTATTTTTTTGAAAATTCGTCTTTTTGGTAGAAAAATAATCTTTTTATTTTAAAATCTCTTTTCTTAGAAAATGTACCTATTTGGTTGAAAATGTTACTATTTCTGGTTGAAAGTTCATTCCTCTTGGTTGAAAAGTCTACTATTATATTATGAGTTGAAAATTCGTTTTTTTTTAGTTAAAAATTCAACTATTTTGTTAGAAAATTCAACTGTTTAGTTAAGAATTACCTTTTTCATTGAAAATTAATATTTGCGGGTTGAAAATTCAACTATTTCGTTGAAAATTTATCAAATTCGTGCAAAATTTGTCTTCTGGGTACAAAATTAATCTTCTTGGCTGAACATTATTCTTTTTAGTTTAAAATGCAGCGCTTTGGTTGAAAACTGAACCATTTTTCTATGAATTCGTTTTTTTTTTGTTTGAGAATTTGGACGTTCTGTTGAATACTGGATGAGTAGCCAGCAAAACTTTCATACTTTTTATTTAACTATAACGTTGCAGAGCTTTTTTATAGTTGAAATTCAATTTTTAAACCAAAAATTGAACTACTTCATGTTTTCCTGAATTTTTTTTTTTTAGAAAAGTCAACTATTTCGTTGAAAATTGATTCCTTTTAGTTGAAAATTCTACTATTTTCAGAAATTCACCGTTTGCTAAAATATTTGCTATTGGTCTGAGGAAGTTGTAAATCTTCCAGAGTTGGAAATTTGCAGAACTATAGAGATTTATAGCCAAATATAAAAAAATGTGAATTTTTGTCCACCCTTCAATTCAAAATTTTCAAAAAACTTCGTTGTTTTGGAAATATTATGTAGGTCACGACTAACTTGCAACTTGCCATAAAAAGTATAACAACTGCAATTTGACCGATATGAATGAAGTTGTATACAAATTAATTTTTGACCCGCAAAAGTGGGTCATTTTTATCGGAAGTTGATAATCAGAAAGATATGGAACGGTTTGATATTTCGTCGTTTACTGTGAAGCACATAAAATTATTATCTAAAGCAAAATGCTCATAAAATTTCGCATAAAAATTACAAGTAGCAAATTTTTTTATCTCAACCTATAAACCTATATATTTGATATTCATTTATTAATCTTATCTATTTCTCAATTTTGAAAATAATTCCAGAATTTCATTAAATCCAGAAATTAATATTTCCTTTTTACGCTTCCAGAATGTGGAAATTTCAGAGCGAATGTAAATGAAGGACTTTCATTTATTTTGTTTTTTCTCATAACCAAGAGACAAGGGTCTGAGTTTTCACGTCGCGCAAATATAAAAAAATTATTACAACTACAAAAAGCAGTACCAACGAAATTGCGGTGCTAAACGCCGTGAAGTATAATCGACGTTTTTAAATTACGACATGACAAAGATCCTATAAGTTTTTATGCAGCCTTGATTTCGTCATTGAAATGTTGCTCACCATTTCACCATTTTACTTCACAATTTTTTAATAAAAACTCATTACCTAATTCTTAATTTTCCAAAACAATAATATGCACCTTTAGGCCATCATCGAGAAAATCATCTTTGAAATATTCGCCATAGGCCATAGAGAATATGATGTTCGATTCTCACTGCCTGTGAGAATATTTATATTTAGCTACTTATCCCAAATTTTCGAACGACGAGACACTTCGTTATTAAAATGTTTGTGAATATAGTTTCCTTCAATAATCTTCAAAAATTATAAAATACTATTGTTTAATGCCTTTTTCACAAAAAAGCGGACTGTTTTTCAAATATATCATGTCTTTATAAAAAGGAACACAATTCTATGTTAAAAATACCTCGTTCATATTCTAATTTTAAATATAATTGGTAATTATTACGAAAAGTAATTAATAACATTTATAGGAAAAAAAGTTCTTTGCGAAAAACATGATAATGTTAAAAAAATTGCAGGCAGTGATAATTGAACGTGCAACTATCCTGATATGAAGCCTAGGCGTTACTGCCTGAGCTACCGGGAATTCGGAAGAGTTTTTCGCAAAACTCTATGTGGTTTGTGGCGAATATTTCAACGCTCATTCTCTCGAAAATGGATTATGGCAATTTAATACTCAGGTAATGAGCTTTCATTACAAAGTTAAAAACTGGAAATAAATTTCACAATTGACAGTCTTCCCTTGTTAAACTAAAGAATAAAAAATGGTTACGGAATATACAACAAAAAGGATAGAATTGAAAAGACAATATCAAATGAAAATATGTTGAATGAAGTCTTTCGTAACGTTAGTGCCATATCAAGTACAGAGTAAATCGATAAAGTTATTACGCAAACTGTAATGCGAGTTTAATGTCCCATTCCTTACATTGTTTTGATTTTATTAATTTGAATAATTATTTGAAATGGAAACAATAGGTGGCATGGTTCCGCTGGAATGACTTTTTTGAAAAAATCAATTTTTAATTTAAAAAAAATCAAAATTTGCAGTTTTTCTCGAACGCGTGGCGAGGTGTGAAAAAAATGAAGACAGCAAAACTGTTCCTTGGAAAAATTCCTATGTTATAAATTTCTTCTTTTCTTATTTCTGGTCCTCCATATAATTATTTTAAGTAGAAAAGCTTAGAATATCATAATAGCTATGTACATGTTGTTTAACACTAAAAATTTGTATTATAATCCAATAACATTTTTTCAACCAAAAATATTTTCAGATAATTAGAATAGTAATATGAATCTATTTTAATTTTGAATCTGACATAAAACAGTGAAAGACGAATATTTAGCTCCTGATAAAAAATCAAGTTTTTGAACAAACAAAGTGAGATTCAAAATTATTAAGAGAGTCATTTTGTAGCAATTTTTCCAAGAAATAGTTTCACTCTTCTAACTTTTTTTCATGTATCGGTTTTTTCGAAAAAAGGGAAAAGTTAGATTTTCTTAAATTAAAATTACAGGGAGTGCTAGTGGGGCTACTGGGGCTTACAGGGGCTGCCAGTGTAACGTCAGGCCATGTTTCACCAAAAAATTCTAAATATGCTATGATGAGTAGGCAGATGGTGAAGGACCCAGTCGTCACTTCTCCACAAATCAGACTCAAAATTTACGCAAAAATATTTTTTGGAATCCCGAAGTCTTTCTCTATTTCTCTCACTGTTTAACACTCGCACGAGTTCCATATTTTAAGATATTTTTGCCAATGTGGGCTTGACAAAGCGAGGGTCACTTTCCTTTGAAGTACGACCACTTTCAAATCGGCTAAACCAATCTTTAATTTAAGTATCACAAATAGACTCATCATCATAAACTTCATGAGTTTTTGTCAAAATTTATTGGACACACTTTCTTCCGTGCGTTCCGTCATCCTAAATTGAGACGCGTACGTAGCTAGACGTTTACGCAATCGCGTACACTGGTCGACTGGAGATTCGCAGGACCGTGTCACTTAGTAGCGCCCTCTTGAACTGAACCAGTGAAATCGTCACTGGTTGCATCAGTATTTTTAAATATCGCTGATGAACCAGTGATTTTCCGACTTTGACTGGGTGAACCGGTAAGCGACTTAACTAAAACAGCGTGACTGAATATACCAGTGACGCCAAATGATAGTTTCAACGAGTGATATAGCGCTCCACGCGGCCAAGACATGAACCTCCAATCCATTCGTCCTGTCCAGGCGTGTCGCGTCATTACATTGAGCAAATCCACTTCTTCTTAGCAACTCCACTAGTGTTTGTGTTAGAAATACTTAGGGTCTGACTGCATCAAGTTCAGGTCTTCCCATAGTTAGGCGAAATATATTATATCCTACCATATTGCAGCTCATCCCTCATTTATTGTTGTAAGAGTGAAGTGTGGTTTTTAAAGATAATCTTGCAAAAGTTAGCAAGAAAGTGACGAATGATAAGTGTCGTGCCTAACAAGCGGACAGACAACAACAGGTATGACCAGATGACGGCTGATTCTAAGTAATCAGTGAACCGCACTGATTCAACCAATGACGGAATTCCACTGAGTGAACCAGTGAAATCTCACTGATTGTCAGTACACACTACACACTTCTAACTGTTTCAATCAGTGAGATTTCACTGGTTCATTTCAAGAGAGCGGGCCTCACAGAGGTCGCCCTAAATGGTAAATACCTGTTTTTAACAAAAACAAAACTAGGTAGAAAGTTAAAGCACAAGGTCGGATACTTCCCGGACATACCTTGCATGTAATATGAAGCAGCGGAGTGTAATAAGACAAGACAAACAATACGTTTTCGAGGGTCTTCATTTCACATTCCACTTTGAGTATTAACTGTAGACTGGAGTCCTTACGACCTCATACGTGTTTGTATACACATCTGGGTATTGTTTGCATAGCTAACTCTTCTGTCCCCTTCAAGCGACTTCCTACGATTTCACTCTCGAGAACTCTGACGTAAACCCATCGACGTCGAAATGTTCTCATCGCATGTAGAAACGTACCAAAGAGCATAAAATTACAGCTTCTTCGTGTCAAATCCGCTTAGCTAACAGCAGAACAAGCTTAATGCCTGGTCCTGATTCGCATAGTACATAGAATATATTCGTCGAGTAATTCCGTTTTGTAAACGGATATTTCGCAGTAATTTTGAATAATCCTATCTAAAAAAGTGATGTAACGATACGTTTCGAAAATCTTGCATTTATTGCTATTGAAAACCTGATTGGCTTTTGAATGACTTGATATTGCTGTATTTATTACAGTTGAAATTTATAAATAAAATCCGCCGCTAACTTTCAATTTGTTTATTCAATTTGTGATCGTTACGGTATCGAAATGAATTTTTTTATTTTTGGAAATATAGGTCTCAAAATATCTATTTTGATGAGAGTACAAAACTTCATTTCATTGAATAAATAAAATTATTAACTACTATTAATTTTTCAATACCGAGAGATCAATCGTTCAAATTTTTAGTGTGCACTAGATATTAAGATTTAAAATATTTCTAAAGATTTCACAAGAAATTTCAAAAGATTTCAGAAGATATATTTCAAGTAATTTCAATAGATTTAATTTGTAGAGACTTTCACAGAATAGCTATGAATTTACATCAAATTAGGAAGATTTCAAGGGATTTTGATAACTTTTAAAAGATTTGCAGTGTTTTTAGTAGTTTTCAAAATATTTCAGGACTGGTAAAATGATCGAAAGTAACTTTGAAATATTTCAAGGTAATCGACAGATTTTTTGAGGATTTCAGGTAATTCAAAAAAATTGGAAGGGATTTCCCGGAATTTTTTCAGATTTCATGGCCTACGAAAAGATTTTAAGAGCTTGTACAAGATTTCTAAGGATCTCAATTGATTCTAAAAAAGTTTTCAACAGGCTTCAAAATATTTTACAATTTATTATAAAACTTCTGAAGACTTTAAGTAGTCTCAAAAGAATTTTAAGAAATTTCAGAGGATTTCTATGAATTGAAGAATATTTAAAAAGATGTAAATGGTACTTTAAAGTACTCTTTGGAAATTTATGAGGCATTTCAAATAATTTGAACACAAAACCTAAGGAATTTCTAAAAATTTTGAAGTTTTTCAAAGTATTTTGGCTTTTTACTACTTTTAGTTCTAAATATTTTAGGTTATTTCAAACAAGAATCATTGAATTTCAAAGGAACTACACAATTCTTAAAAGTTTTATGTTATGTTAGTGTTTTTCGTCAGAAATGATTGATATTTTTAATAAAAAATGATTAGGTTTTAAAGAATATTAACAATTTTTCTCAACATAGATTAGCTTGGTGTGCTTCGCCTGAAATTTATATTTTCAAACTAATCTCATTAAATTTCGAAGAAGATTTACGAACCTGAAAAATTTCTTATTACTTTAGTGGTTTTCATCGGAAATTGTTATTTTTAATTTAAACAATCAAAGGATTTTTTAGATTATTGTTCAGAATCATTCTATTCACAATTGTTGTACAATTTTTGATTTGGTTGTCGTTTCATCCGGGAAACCGTTATATATTTTAAAGAAAATTTACAATTTTCGAAAAATTTTATGTTATTTCAACATTTTTGACCGATAATCTATGATTTTAAACAAAAAGGAAGGATCCAAAAAAATTTTGAAGATTTTCAATCAAAAATATTGTCCTGGCTTTTTAAATATGATTTGAGATAAAGGATACTATGAAATACAATAAAGTTGTATTATTATTAATTTTATGTTTTAACTTGACAACTGCGTGAGAAAAAAACCTCAATCTAAAAATTTAAAAAAAACTAATTTTGTTTAAATAATACTATTATATTCAAATCTTAATTTATCATGAGAATATATAGACAAACGCAAATTTTCAAGAGAATATTCTTGAAAGGCATGGAATTTAAAATTTCAAACAATTTGATAGAATGAGTATCAAAGATAGCGAACGAGAAACTACCATCAGCAAGTGGGAAATAAGTGACAGCTTTTAGAACACGTTGTTGAGAAACGAGATCCAGAGTGAGATTTTATGTCTCTTGTTTTGTGCTCTCGCATCTAGTGGCATCAACCCGAATCCTGTTGCATCCGATTATACTGCAGTAAACAAGTTTGAATGCGAATACCTTCTCTAACAATATCGGCAGTGACACTGGCCAGGCTGCAGAATTGCTGCTTCGGAATTCGAATCGATATTCGACATCTTCCCCTGAATTATTTTCCATCTTTGAAAAACAAATGCTGAAATAATGAGTTACTTCGTATTCGAAGAAATAATGAGTTACGAAAATAGCGAAATATCTCAAAAAACAAACCACAAGCGTCAGATAATGTCTTGCAATCGTTATCCATTCTTGGCAAAAGTTCAGGTTTTACATTTTTTGTTTTATGTGACCGGATTTTGTATCGGTGACAATGTGGATTATAGGAGAAGTTTCAAGCCCTACATTTAGATTTCTTCTAGGGACATCTTAGAAATCAAACCAAAAGCATCAGCTTATGTGCCAGAATCGTTATGTATTCTTGGAAAAAATCCAGGTTTTAAATTTTTTGGTGGGATTGACTGGATTTTGTATTAGTGCTAATGTGGATGATGAGGATAGTTTCAAGTCCTATATTTAGATTCTTTCTAGAGGTACATTAAAAGAAACCATAAGCGTCGGATCATGTTTCACAATCATTATCCATTCTCGGTAAGATCCGGGTTTTCAATTTTTTTGTAATTTGTATCTGCGAATGGTGGGTGATGAAATTATTTTCATGTAATATATTCAAATTCCTTCTGGGGATACCTTAAAACCAAAACCACAAGCGTCAGATCATGTTCAACAATCTTTATAGATTTTCGGAAAAAACCAAGGTTTTACATTTTTGGTAGATGTTTCTGGATTTAGTATCGGTGCGAACATGGATGATAGGAGTAGCTTTAAGTGATACATTCATCAGATTCTTTCGAGGGATTCCTTGAAAATCAAACCACAAAAGATCGTGTTCCATAACTGCAATCCATTCTCAGCAAAAATGCATGTTTTTGATCTTTTGGTGGTTACAATCATTGTCCAGTTCTACATTTAGATTGCTTCTAGGGATATCTTGAAAACCAAACCACAAACATCAGATAATGTTTCTTTATCGTTATCGATTTAAACAAAAAATCCAGGTTTTAAATATTTTGGTCGTTGTTACCGGATTTGGTATCAGTACAAATGTGGATGATAAAACTAGTTTCATGTTCTAAATTTATATTCCTTCTAGGAATATCTCAAAACCAAAACCACAAGCGTCAGATCATGTTCCACAATCGTTATCGATTC
This sequence comes from Andricus curvator, assembly GCA_932195095.1. Taxonomy (NCBI): domain Eukaryota; kingdom Metazoa; phylum Arthropoda; class Insecta; order Hymenoptera; family Cynipidae; genus Andricus; species Andricus curvator. Next base: position 352,177 of record CAKNYM010051820.1, on the reverse strand, counting down.
TCTGCAGAAATCAAGGTTTTCAATTTATTTGTAGATGTTTCTGGATTTTGTATCGGTGCAAACATGGACGATAGGGGTAGCTTTAAGTGATACATTCAGATTCCTTCCAGGGATTCCTTACAAACCAAATCACAACAGATCAGGTTCCATAATCGTGATCCATTCTCGGTAAAAATCCAGGTTTTCGATCTTTTGGTTGGTGTTACAAGTAGTTTCCATTTGTACATTCAGATTGCTTCAAGGGATACCTCACAAACCAAACCACATCCATCAGATCATGTTTCACAATCATTGTTCATTCTCAGCAAACATCCAGGTTTACATTTTTTTTGTAGGTGTTACTGAATTTTGTATCAGTACCAATTTGAATGATAAAAGCAGTTTCATGTTCTACATTCATATTTCTTCTGGGGATATCTTAAAACCCAAACCACAAGCGTCAGATCATGTTCCACAATCGTTATCGATTCCCAACCAAAATCCAGGTTTGAATTTTGTTGAAGATGTTACTGGATTTTTTATCGATGCAAATGTGGCTGATCAAGGAGATTTCATCTCCTACATTTAGGTTCATTCTAGGGGTACCTCAAAAAACAAACTGCAAGCGTCAAATCATGATCCACAATCGTCATCCATTCTCGGCAAAAATCCAGGTTTAAAATTTATCCGTAGATTTTACTGGATTCAGCATCGATGCCAATGTGTGTGATAAAAGTAGTTTCATGTTCTGCATTCAGATTGTCTCTAGGAATACCATAAAAACTAAACCACAAGCATCAGATCATGTTCCACAGATATCCATTCTCGGCAAAATGCAGGTTTTAAAATTTTGGTTGGTGTGACTGGATTTTGTATGGGTGCAAATGTGGGTGATAAGAGTAGTTTCAAGTTCTACATTTAGATTCCTACCTCTGATAGAGGCAACAAGAGGACCGAGAAACATGACGCTTCTAATTCTTGCAAGCATCTAAAAGATATTTTTATCCTGCCGGAATACATTAAGGCTATCTTGCGAATGCTAAGTTTCGACTCAGGTTCGCTCTTTATATTTTTCATTGTGCTTCCGCCATTCATTACATGAATAGCGTTTTATTTCTCTTCCTAAACCAGATATCTCCTACCCTGATGCTCCCTTTTTTCCTCAACTTTCATGCTCTTTAGGTGCCGTCTATAAACTACTGTAAGAATTTATTTGTGTTAATTCATTCCAAAATTTAATTTGAAAGAAGAATTCTCAATAAAATGCTTTAAGTTTTACTTTTTAAATTACATGTATCAAGCTATGTTACTGAAAATTCAACTATTTTGTAAAAAATTTTGATTATTCTGTTGAAAATTCCACTATTTGGTCCTTTTGGATAGAACATTCGTATTTTATTGTAGAAAAGTCCTTTATTTGGTTGGAAATAAAATTGATCGTTGAGAATTCAAATTATTGGATTGAAAATTCAACTGTTTTCCAAAAAATTCGCCTTTCTGCTTTAAAAATTCAACTGCTTTGTTAAAACTGCAACTGTTATGTTATAAATTTAACTATTTTGTTGAAGTCATCTTTTTGGGTCGTAAATTCAACTGTTCTTTTTTAATTCCCCCTCTTGGATTGAAAATGTATCTTCTATCGTAGAAAAGGCATCTCAACATTTTAAGCGTTTCATATTGGATTTAATATGATATCTACATCATTTTATTTGAAGAATGTATTCCCCTATTATTCTCCTGTTTACTTGAAAAATTATCCTATATACTCTGTTTTGAGAGATTTGGATTGGTCAGATAAAATTTCATTTAAAAATTAAACCCATATTATTTCTATTATAACACGAAACGTGGCACCTCCCACCTTTAAAAGAATTCTCCAGGAGAAATTTCCTTTTTTCGAGATTTTTAATTTGCTTGAATGACTCTTTTGAGAGATGACTCTCAAAGGGCGATCCTAGCCTTTTTTCTAAGTTTGTGAGTCCATTCGTTGGTGAAAACATAACCCATGGGTCTACTATGGTCTTGGAAAGAAGTGCAGCTTCTCCAAGGGAATAATCTACCTCTGACATTTTCACCCCTGTTAGTACTTCTCTCGCCCTCGGTCTATTTCCTTGGCGTCTTTCAGTTCAACACTTTTTCTCTTTGCTCTCTCTTTCACTAAGAGAATTTTTTCTCTACCCTTTTTTTCATTGGCCTTCCATCCTCTATGCACAATTGCACAAGTGCACATTTCTTCTCCTTTCTTCAAACTTTCTTTTTTCACTCCTTCAGGCTATCGCTTTTTTTTGCTCATTTCAGACTCGACGGAAAGAACCGTCTCACCTTAGATCCGTCTAACCTCACCCTTGACTGCACAATTCTTGAAAAACGCACTGCGAGTATTACGGATTATGCCAATTACAATTCGTGAAACCAGAAGTGCACCAAGACATCTTACTGCTAGGGATCACAGTCCCTCTCCTTTTTCTTACATAATCCCCTTTTCCCTGTAAATTTGAAAAATCCCCTAAAACAACTAAAGCCGAAAATTATGACCTAATTTCCCTCTTCTCTCCCTTTTTTTAGAAGCTTTCGATTTCTTCTTTTAACAACCAAAATAGGAAATTCAAGACATTCTTATTGAAGATACCAATTGTAAAATATTTCCTGAACGACTTATTTGCTGATTAATCTAGAAGTTCAACATGAAAGATAATTTAATTCTGTAATTGCAAATGAAAAACATTTTTATAGAGACAATATGCTCTGAAAATAGGAAATAAGAAGATTTTTCTCTTAAATTTGAAATCATGTCTGAACTTGAGTATATTTCTAAATCTAATGTTTAACCTTTTGAAATATTATTTTTCACTGTGAGTGTTCAGCAGTTTTTTCAAAGCTAGTTAAAAGAAAGTGCAAACACAAAAATGAATAAAAGCGAGATACCCATATGATATAAAAAGTTGTTTATTTGCCAAATACATTTTTAGGACTGATTTAATTATTTTTGCTCTGTGAAACGCATCTGCTATAAAGATCTTTTTGCGGAACTTTATCTGAGACCTTCTCAGAGAAAATTGTTGAGGAAGAAGGTTAGAAATTTCTATGGTACAATATGTAGAAATTGCTTCCTTTGTATGAAACTCATAAAAATCCTTCAATGCTTGAGGACATTTTCTTTTTTAAAGAAATTTCTAAGAAGTATCATTTCCATGGAAAGAAATTGCTAAAGCTGAAGTAATACTTCTGCTCTAAAACAAATTGCGAAACTTTAACTGTTTGTAATAGGCCAGCAGTGATTTCTCAAATGGGCAAACATTCTACGGGTTAAGTTTAGATGGAAAAGGGAAGGGATGATTAACGTCTGGTCGATCCTTATTTCAATTCCTGGAGAAACGTAAATCCACGTCGTTGGCATGGCGCGAACGGATGTGGAATTCGCGAAACTAACTGCCAGGTTCTCCTGAAGGAACGTGCGCGACATTTTCTCTGGGTAAGTGAAATATCCTCGATTTTCTATTGTGGTAAAAAACTAATTAAAAACTTGTTCACGCCTTCAAACTTGATGCTACTTTTGTAACTTTTGCGAATTAAAATGTTCACTTAGAGCATAATATCGACGTGTTCAATTGACAAGTTTCCATCTCGAAGAGACAAAATGAAAAGGTGCTCACTCGTAGAGACCAAATGAGAAGGCGGAAACTTGCGTGGCGAACTCTCGAAACTACAAAATCCCACAAAAATTGTATCTTGGGCGTCAGCGCCCCTAAATCTGTAGCACCTTTTTATTTGATCTCTGAGATGTTCTGCAAAATGGAACCTTGTGATTTGGATGCTCGATATTTATAAATAATTTTATAATTTATCATAACAAACATCAATATTCTGGTTGGACAAATTGTGCAGAACTATCAAAGTTTCAAAATCCCATATACATTATTTTGTGGACATCGGCGCCCTGTACTCTGCAGCAGCTTTTCATTTGGTCTCCGAGATGGTCTCCGGAATGTTACATTGTGATTTGGACACTCGAAACTTAAAATTAATTTTTTAATTTATTGTAACAAATATCAAAGTTCTGTTCAGAAACTTCGTGCTGAACTCTTAAAGCTTCAAAATCCCATATAAATTTTATTGTGCACATCAGCTCCCTTAACCCTGTAGCAACTTTTCATTTGGTGTCCGAGATGGTTCTCGAAATTAAACCTTGTGATTTGGACACTCGATACTTACAATCAATTTTTTAATTTGTCATAACAAATATCAATGGTATGATTGAACAATTTGTGCCAAACTCTTGATGCTTGAAAATCCCATGTAAATTTTATCGTGCACATCAGCTCCCTTAACTCTGTAGCACCCTTTCATTTGGTCTCCGAGATAGTCTCCTAAATTGAACCTTGTGATTTGGAAACTCGATATTCACAATTAAGTTTTTAAATTGTGATAACAAATATCAATGGTATGATTGAACAATTTGTGACAAACTCTTGAAGCTTGAAAATCCTATATACATTTGTATTGTGGACATTAGCGCCCTTAACTCTGTAGCACCTTTTCATTCGGTGTCCGAGATGCTGTCCGAAATTATACCTTGTGATTTGGACACTCGATATTTACAATTATTTTTTTAGTTTATCAAAACAAATATCAATGATCTGGTGGAACAATTTTTGCCGAACTATTGAAGCTTCAAAATCCCATAAACATTTGTATCGTTGACACTCTGTAGCAGCTTTTCATTTTGTGTCCGAGATAGTATCCGTAATAGAACCTTGTGATTTGGACACTCGATATTTACAATTAATTTTTAAATTTTTCATAACAAATATTAATCTTTTGGTTGAACAATTTGTGCCGAACTATTAAGGCTTAAAATCCCACATACATTTGCATTGTGCACTCAAAGCTTCAAAATACCGTATGAATTGTATTGTAAATCTCAAAGCGCTCAAATATGTTGTACCCTTTCATTTGGTCTCCCAGATGGTCTTCGAGATGGAACCTTCTCATTCAGATACATCAATTTTTTGAATCAATAAAACAAATATCAATTGTCTGGTTGAAAAATTTGTGGCAAACTCTCGAAGCTTCAAAATCCCATATAGATTGTATTCTTGACACCAGCGCCCTGAACTATTTAACACCTTCTCATTTGGATTCTCCGAGATGGAACCTTGTCATTTGGGCACGTCGACATGTACAATTCTTTTTTGAAATAATTATAAAAAATATTAATGATCTGGTACAATAATTCTATCGAATGCAACCGAAATTTTTAAAATAAATTTACAACAAAATTTGGTTTCTTTCGGCTTTAATGGGCATGTGAAACGAGCTTCAAGGCTCATTGCGAAAACAAGCATTACGACCGCCATTGTCCGCGAATAATGCTCAATTAATATCACGGAGAGCCTCAATTATTTTCCAGGCTCACTGACCTAACACGTACAAATGTATGTTCTATCTGTCTGCTAATTACACTACCGTCGAATCGAGCGTGAAATTCAGGTCGCCTTCTGACCATTTTCGGTGTTGCCCTGAAATTTTTGCATCCAACCGATGTGCCTATGACATCCACTATTAATGTGTGATTTATGCAGGTGCAAACGGCACGCTACTTGTTCTCTCGGATCACGCTAGGCTGAAAATTAGGCAAACCAGACTTGATATCAGATCTGAATTTGATGTAATAAATGCACTATGATATAATAGTTATTTCGATTTACGACGAACTAAATTTAAACTACCCCACCACTTTCACTCTCTGTAACCCTGAATTAGTTGAACATGACTAATTATTGAAAAGCTAATACGTCAGGCGTTGATTCAAGTAGTTATTATTCAACTACTTTTTAGTCAAATTGAACTAATTCACACTAGGATAGCTCTTTTCTTAGGTTAGTTCCATTGCTTTTGGTGCAAATATATTAAATAGATGATAGGGTGATGTTGGTCGCAAGTACAAATAATTCTAGACATAAATATCTAGTATATGAAAAAATCTAGTAAAAGGATTTAATATCTCATCTTAGAATTGGGTATTTCTGTTTTCTCAAAAAACAGGAAATCTTCGATATTAGAGTCATCTTGGATGTTGGGAGGATAGTCCCGGTTTTCTTTGCCATCTTCAGCTCTTTCTTCCTCTACTCCACGATTGTGTAGCCTGGAGGCAGTTTGTCGAATGAAATATGTATCTGAGAAGTACGTATGGTTATTCCCACAAGGCGAATCAAGAGAAAGCGAGAGCTCAGAGAGCAAAATGTCGAAAAGAGGATAGAGGAAGCAAAAAAAAGGGAAAATGTGAGGGTAACTTCCAGACGCACGTATTCGACCTTATCTATGGGTTCCTTTTATTCCTTCACTTTTGCAGAAATGCAGAAGATAGATAGTAATTCCAATTCGTACTAGTATCACGTAGAAGGATCTTTGAAGTTTTCTGGAAAGCCAACTTTCTGGCGCGAAAAAAAAGTATTTGGTAGGTAAATAGATAGTAATAGCTTTGCTCCATATCCAGAAAATATCTTCTGTTGTCAAAATCATGATAAATAATTCAAATTTGACAGATTTAGCAGATTGCGTACCTTTCTTGATTGGAATTTCCTAGAAAAATTGACGTGCTGAGTTTTTCAAAAATGAGTACATTTGAAAGCTGAAGAAATTCTTCATTTGAGTCCTGTTTAGGTGCATTTTTGTAATTAAATACGACAATCACGTTTATGAAAATCCAGTTGATGGTTTCAACGAATTTTAATCGTTATAATTCAGAGACGAAAATTAATCCCAAAGAACTACGAAGATTTAAAAACAAAGATTTTTTTTTTCAACTTTTAAATGTATTTGATTATTTTTTATCTCATTTTAAAGCTTTTAAAGCTATAAAATCTTTTCACAAATATGAAGATCTTAATTTTTCGAGAAAATATGAGGGAAAGTAATACATAATTTAAAACTGGTCGTGGAAAGTCCAGGAATGTCAGGGGTAACCTGAGAGAGTCAGCAAAATTTTCAATAAACTTAGATTGAAGCTAATTTTAATATTTAGTTGAAAATACAACAGTTTTTTGAAAAGGCATTCTATTTGGGTTACAAATTCCTCTATTTTGAAAGGAATTGCAGCTATTTGAGTTAAAATTCGTAACTATTTTTTAAAAAATAATCTGTTTTGGTTAAGGATTCAACTACGAGTATTTGATTGAAAATTCTTTTTTTTTAAATAATTTTTTTAATGAAAATTTAACTATTTCATTTTTGGTGCAAAATCTATTTTCTTCAATTAAAAATTTAACTATTGGTTTGAAAATTTCTGTATTTTGATAAAAATTCATTCTTTGCGCTACAATGATAATCTTTTCGGTGACAGATTTTGATTTGAAATTCATTCCTCTGGTTGAAAATGATGTAATATTTAGGATCCAAATGTCTTAAATTCAAATATCTGTTCGAAAATACATGTATTATGTTGAAAATTAATATTTTTTTAATAGGAAATTTATCCTTTTGGACAAAAATTCATTTTTTTGTTGCTGAAAATATAACTATTTTATTGAAATTTTTCGTCCTTTTTGGTTGAGAATTTGTGTATTTTGTTAAAAATTTGTATTTTGTTGTACAAAATTCACGCTTTGGGTTAAAAAGTCAACTGAAAATGTAATCCTACTATTTTTTGCGAAAAATGAATGTTTTTTTATTGAAATTGAACCTTTTTGGTTGAAAATGAATGTTTTTGGGTAAAAATTGAACAATTTCGTGAAAAATTCATTTTATTTGGTTGAAAATTAATTTTTTTAATAAAAATTTAAATATTATATTTTTGGTTGAAAATTTAACTGTTTTGTTAGGAATTCGCCTTTTTGGTTAAAGACTTATTTTCCTTATTGGAAATTTAAGTATTATATTTTTGATAAAAAATTTATCTTTTTCGGTTGAAAAATCATGTATTTTGTTGAAAATTTGCCTCTTGCTAGAAAATTTACCTTTTGGGTAGAAGATTCAACTATTTGGTAAAAAATTTGTTTTTTTCTTGAAGGTTCATCATTTTAGATAAAAATCCATTTTCTTGGTTGAAAATTTTACTATTTTGTTAAAAATTCGGTTCTTCAGTTAAAAATTGATTTTCTTACTGAAAAATGTAACTATTCCATTTCGCTTCGAATTTCATCTTTATTTTGGAATTTAATTTCTTTGATTGAAAACACGTCGTTTTTGGCTTGAGTACTCATCATTTTTAATAAGGTTTTTTTTCCTAATTTACTGAATAATCTTTCTTGGTAAACAAATTCAACTCTTTTTTTGAGAATTCCTCTTTTTGGGTTCAAAATTAGTCTGTTTTTGTTTAAGATTCAACTAATTTGTTGAAAATTCTGTTTTTTATGTTTTTAATGCTTTTTATTGAAAATTAAAATATATTTTGATGAAAATATCAACTATAGTTGATATGTGAATGTGTATGTGTATGATATGTGAATGTGTATGTGTATGATATGTGAATGTGTGTTGATAAGTTTAACAACTATTACATTTTTAGTAGAGAACTCATTTTTTTATTGAAGTTTAATCACTTCGGTTGAAAATTTAACTATTTTGTTGAAAATCCCTTTTATCTTCGTTGAAAATTCATTGTATAACAGGAAATTTGTAATTACCATTTTTGGTTCAAAATTTATCTTTTTGAGATGAAAACTCAACTATTTGGTTGACAATTCATGTACTTCACGCAAGTTTTACGTAATTTTTGGATGACCCCTTATAAAATTCTGTACGTCTGTTGTCAGTACTATTGTCTCAAATAAATTTAGAAACGAACAACGAACGGAATAGAAAAAATTATAACAGCCAGGGAAAATAAAAAATTGGTCAGATAAAAGTCAGAGATTTTCGAAATCTGGATTTTGCAGCAACTCTGAGTATTCATGAAGACAAAAAGTGTACTTCCTATTTGATTTTTGTAAGTTGTACCGCAATTTTGAACGGTAGTAATTCAGAATATGTCTTATCTAAAACCAGCAGAAGGAAGAAGAATGTTTTCGAACAATAAATCAAAAAGATGCAAATCACAACCGTGACAAGTCTGTTGCTTTGGCTATTACTGTAGCGAACCACAACCAGGACTATGAACGTGATTCCAGGACTGCATCCATCCCACAAGAGATAACCTAATGCCCAGCCATATTAGCGCCAGAACCGTGTAATAGGCGCGACCAGTTCTATACGCATCTCTGATTTGCCACATTGCCTCTCCAGTGCGGTATTTCGATTATCCGACCCTTTGATTGCCAACTTCATGTAGTTAATGGCACTTCCGGTTTCCTGGAAACGTTTCTCTTCGCGACTGATTTCATCATATTCATTGTTTTTATTTGTAGAATATTCCATAAATTGAGGATAAGATCTAAAGATTTTGGAAAATACCTTGAATGTGATCTAGATTATTTGATTTATTATGAAGTCGAAGAATTTAAAATACCGCTGCGAAGTACTATGGGTGTTTTCACTATAGATTGATTTATTTGGGATCACTTAATAAGCACTTTGCCTCCTCACAGGCATCAAATTAATTTACTTCCTCATGAAGAAAAGTTTATTTTTACTAACAAAGAGAAACTCACACTTATTTCATCAAGTTTATCTTTTTATTGTAAACCAAAAATTTGATCTCTGAAAAATCAGAGAGTCCATCAAGAATGAAAAAAACGGTATCGGTAGGTCATGCAGTTCACCAAATTTTCTTCAATGTGTCAATCGATGCGTCCCGAAATCGCGAGCGAATAAATCATAGAGAGTACTGTTGTATTTCCAATATTCAAAAAAAAATTGTTGGTTATATAAAACAGAAAACAATATATTGTTTAGGATTACAAATCGATATTACCAGATCATAAAGGGTCATGGAGGATTCGTCAACAAGTTGTTCGACTCGTCTCGAAGACGCAAAAAAATATATCAAGAACAATACCTCAGTATTCCTCATAGCAAGAAAGTTTTTCCCATATAAACAGAATTTTTTGTTTTCAACTTCATCAATCGGCCCTGTTGAGTGACAAAAGGTTCAACAATAGTTAAATCGATGCGTCTCGAAGACGCGAACAAATGCACTCAATATAGTATTGTTCTTGAAGCTTCTAATGTGTCCCCTAAGGGTTTACATTTTTCTTGTATATCTTTCCTATTCCTTTACACCCCCCCCCACACACTTTCATGGTGGTGGGAGGGGGACCTACAGTTTAAGGTGGATTCCGAACCACCAAGAGCAACAGCCGCTCAATATAGTATTGTTATATTTACAATATCAAAAAAGTTTTTTCTATATGAAGAAGGTAACATTTTGTTTTTATTTCTCTAAACGTCGAAAAACAACTTCGAATTGGCCGAACAAGCTTAAAATCCTCTCATTGCTATTTTAATTACGAGATATGACAAACAGAAAAAAGTAACAAACGCAGACATACACACGGGCTTTTTTAAACATTGCATTTTCGAACATCTGGGGTCAAATTATACCGAAATATTTCAAAATAGTTTTGAGTTTATTCATTGTACATTTTTTATAATAAAAAACTTCTTAATTATAATGCATTTTATATATTTTATCATGATATATTTTTTGGCTTATTGAAAGTTAATGTAAAATAGTGAAGTAATATATTGATACCAAATAGGCATAATTAGAAACAATTGTTGTTTAATTCTAGAGACCAATCAATTTCAAAAATAATTTACGGTGCAATCTCTATATAATTATTATTGACCGGAAAATGTTTTCCCGTGGTGATAATTTTATTCAAAATAGTGAAAACAGATAAATAAGATGTTAATGATAAACACACCTTTAGAATTTGTTGTTGATTATCATATTTAATTTAAAAACTATTTATTCTAAATAAAGAACGTTACTCAAAAACAGACTTGAAATTGAAATTTTCAGGCACTGGTTTTTATTCATATTTTTTATATTGTGACGTTATCAAATTCATAGTTTTTCAATCTAAGACGTTTTCATTTTAATTTAAAGTTTTATGGCCTTGAATCGACTTTCTAGGGTTTCGGATGCTTTTATGTGAAATACAATTTTGAGGACTTTCGTCTCCAACTTCCAAGTCTCATCAAACTTTTAATTTTTGATATTTTCAGTTTAAAATTCTTGACAAATATCGTAATTTTTCATCAACATCCGGACGAAATATGAGTGACCGGAAGACGCCATGTTGAAAAACGGTCGCCATGATTTCTCAATTTTGGATCATCTGAAAAACAAAAACCAAATTGATTCTTGAAGACTACATAAGTGGCTATCGCATGAACCTCAATTATGAAAAAATATTGATAACTAAACAAATGGTGAAAGTTTTTATTATTTTTCGTTGTTTTCCACTTTCTTTCGACATTAAATGATGTGTCAAACTGTTAATAAATAATAATGGAAAATCATGATTGAGGTTTATGCGATAGCCTGTTATGTACTCTTTAAAAATCAATTTGGTTTTTGTGTTTCAGATGATCCAAAATTGAGAAGTCATGGCGACCGTTTTTCAACATGGCGTCTTCCGGTCACCCATATTTCGGCCGGATTTTGATGAAAAATTCCAATATTCGTTTTTTTTTTAGTCAAAAACATGTCCCACAACATATTAAAAAATTTGAAATGTCAAATAAAAATGAATGCAAAAAAAATAGCTAAAAAAAGGTCATTTAAAACTGACTACCCCCTTAAAAATTCCAGTATCCAGTTTCGATAAATCATATTTAATTATGCTTTTAAAATTTGCAACCATATTATGAACGATATCGTTTAAAAGAGGAGAGATTATATTTTATGAAAAAATTTGAAATACCAAAAATATTGTCTTATCAAAATTCTATTTTTGATCAGTTTCTTATTGCTTTTCACAAATTTTTTCAATAAGGCGGTATTTTATTGAATGATAGCTTACTTTCGAAGCAAGAGGATTCTCTAAAAAATGAATTCATCTAATTTTTGAAAAGCAATATTATATATCAAATACAGTTTTTGATTAAAATCGTATGACCTTTTTTTAATTTTGTAAGAAGAAACAAGAAAAAATATATTGGTCAAAAATAAAGTCTTTTTGTTAAATAATTTGCAGGCCTGTCAAGTGTTTGAATACTACATAATCAAAACTGGCAGCGATACCATCAGTAATAAAATTGCAATTCTTAAAATTATAAGTCAATACCTTTTTTAGAGACCAATTTTTTCACGCCTTTCAAGGTGGTCCAAAAGGGCCTTTTTTATTTTCAAATGACACCCCTACCAAGCGTTCCTTTTGCTCTCAAAATTACGCCTGATTTTTAGCAGAATAAAAAAAATATTCTGGGGTCCCATGCCAGTTTTTGTGAAAATAAAATGTTCATTTTATTCAAACAATCGCTGCTTATGTATTTTTACTTAGGATTAAAAAAATATTGAACACCCACTTAACATTCTGTTATATTTATCAGTAGATTTGTATTTTTCAATATAGGCCTATTTTGGTAAGGTGGCAGAGCGTATTCATCAAAGTACAGCCATTGCAGATTAAATGATATAAAATAAAAAAAGGAGATTTTAATAATCGATAGGTTTCACTTTCCAGAGATGAAAACTGTCCACCTGCAGATTAAGAGATTAAGAATAATAATAAAAATACCATTTTCACGGTGAAAATGTTTCAATTGTCGGGAGTGAAAGCATTTCAAACTGAACAGGACCTTGTAATCATATAAAGTGCGTGTGCAACCCTTAAAGGATAAAAACGCCCTTTTTGTCTTGAAACAAGAGGGGGATGCTGTGTAAGCTCTATACAGTGAAGATAAAACATCGTCGCAAGTATTCAGTGTCTAGTCGTGTGTTCTAACTGAAGTAGACGTTCAGACGCTGGCATGTATGAGACAAGGGAGCGTAGCACGTACGTACGCTGAATATCAGGATCAACACTAAAGAACTTATGCTCGTCGTCTGCGTATTTCATACTCGTACCTCCGTTGCTTCTCTTTTGACTTTGTCCCAAAAGCACCACTAACTCAACCCCCTGACAGTCTCACAATGAATATAACTGCAAGATCCACTTACATCAGACAGGTTCAAATTAGGTAATATTGATCTAAAGTATTTTTTAAATCTAAAAACTACCAAAGCATGCAATTTCAATTCACAAAAGAATTAAGTAAGTTGAATTCTGCTGATCAATAATGTGAAAGAAAATTATCAGAAGAAGATTCAGTTTTTACTCAAACAATTGCCAAGCTTCTAATACTTACATTGATTCTAAAAGAAAAATTCTTCTATCATTAAAATTTTATCCTTCTCACAAACTTTTTGTTAGATTTGGCTAACTACATGCTTCATATTTTGTCAATAATACCCACTGATACAAAAGTTTCATAATTTTGTGTATACAGGATGCTCGGGGGTTGTTTCAATATCCCTTAAAAATTGGAATGAAAAATCTTTTCAAAATAAGTGGAGGAAGCGTCCACTACCAGAAAAAATGTTATAGTTTATTTTAAGGGTTGTTTCAACATCCCATAAAAGCTCCAACAAGGAAATCGATATGTCCTTAAACGAAAAATCACGGAGATTTTTTGAGTATACTATTAAGGGCGGAAATGACTTAACGATAAATGTGAAAAACATATCCTGGCAGAGAGAGTCGTTGAATTTATTTCCAGTGTTGTTTTAACAACCCCTAAAGATTCAGATAAAGAACTCGATATTTCAAAAGAACCAAAACCACAAGAGGTGATAAATAGCTGAAAAACAAGCTGTTTTTCAGATAAGAATATTCACCCATAAAATAAAATTGTGGATACACCATAAGAAATATGGCCTTGTTAAAATATGCTTCTGAATTTTTTCAGAGGGCTCTATTCATAATTATCAATAGACAATATCCAAAACTTCTGATCTTTAACTCATAATAAGAGGCAAAAGGAGTAAGTAAATTTCGGCTTTCTTGCTTTAATCTTCAAGGGATGTTACAACAGCCCTTAAAATAAATTCAACGACCTTTCCTGCTAGGGGAATTTCTCCACATTTATTTTAAAGTGGTTTTCGAGCAGAATAGTCTGATAAATAAGTCTCCCGTGATTTTGTTTTGTAGGGCAAGTCGATTTGCCGGCTTGAATCTTTAAGGGATGTTGAAGTGATACTTGAGATAAATTCAAACACTTTCCGTGGTTTTTGTTTCTTAGAAATGTCAGATTCCTTTATTGATTTCTGGAATATGTTAAAACAATCTTTAAAATAAATTTGAAGACTTTCCCTGCTAGAATATGTTTCCAAGTTTATTCTGAATAAATTTCCGATACCAATAGTATAACCGAAAAATCTTTCATGGTTTCGGCTGTTAGGACGTGTCGATTTCCTTTCTAAAAGTGTAAGGGGTGTTACAACAATGACTAGTGGTTTAATCAAAAAACCTTTCGTGGTTTTCGTTTTTTTGTGCCGATTTCCTTTTTTTAATGTTCATGAGATATTATAATAACCCTTGAAGTAAATTCAACGATTTTTTCTGCTACGATATGTTTCCCACATTTATCTTAAAGTACTTTCCGACCCCAATAGTAAAATAAAAAAATCTCTCGTGATTCGGGCTATTAGAGACTGTCAGTCTGCTTGCTTTAATTTTTAAGGGATGTTAAAACAACCCCCTGACATCATGTATATACAAAATCTTGAATCTTTCAAGCTCATGAATACAAAAATTTGTTTCAGCACGTGTGACCTACAAAATATGAGGCATTTAGCTAAAGTCAACAAAAAGTTTTTGAGAAGGATAACGTTTCAACAATAGACGAATATTTTTAATAAATAAAATGTAAAACTTGAGAGTATTAAGAACGAAAACACGGTTTTTTATTAAGAACGAAAACAATCTTTAATTCTATAAACAATATTAATAAACAGACATACGCTTCAGCTGTTATCTTACTAAAGTTCATTATTATATTTATCTCATATGGAATGAACTTAATGTTACTTGAAAATAACTATTTTCAATATTGTTAAACTGATTATTTAAATACTGGATTGTGAATTTGTTTAGAAAACTAGTTTAAGCAATTAATACTTTTTACCTAACAACATAATATTATAGAGAATAGCTGTCAGATAACTTCCAAAGATTTCCGTGGAAAAAGCGGAATCTATGGGTAAAATTATGACTAAAATGTTTCGATATGATGTTCAGCTAGTGCTGATCGCGTGAAATGTCTTAGCCTGACTTCACTCTCATGTTCCTTTACACGTTGGCTCACCGCTCTCCGTTTCCGGCTTTCCGTCCTAACGGGTTTTTTTTTAAAAAAGGCTTGATTGGCCAATCAAGTTCGACCAGTCCCCACCATGGGGCGCTCTGACTAATCACAGGCATCGTGAAGAATACATATATAAGAACTATATAAGAAGAAGTGAACTGCAATGTTCACGAAACTTCGGCAAGATTCATAGTTTCTCACACGACTGAAACCCGAAAAAGCTTTAAATTTTAAATTCAAATTCACTATAATGAATTATCGTGAAAGCATTAAATCTACAATAGTAATTATTATTCATTTTTAAAATATTTCAATAATTATTGTGGCTCTCTTCTTTCAGTGAAATGTTTGATCTGCGCCCAGGATACGATATTTTGAAGTGTCTAAATGACAAGGTGCTATCTCGATAGAATGAAATAAAAACGTGTCATCTTGGTTGGCAAAGTTTGAAACTTTGAAAATCCAATCAAAATAGTTCTGGGAATACCAGCGCCCTCTGAAATAGGTAACCTTTCTATTTGGTTCTACCGAGATAGCAACTTGCCATTCGGACACGTCAATTTATCTCTTACATTAATTTTATCTTAGGAAACAAAATCTGTAAGGCTTTCGAACATACACAGAATGAAAATTCGTGTTTGCAATCAAAATTCTGGCTCTGATAAGGTGAAGGGGTGAAGGGGTCAAAGCTATATATCTGCAATATAAGCGAAATTGTCTTTGCAGCTTGGATAGGAGTGCTCGCGGCCAATTCGTATAAGTTTCTGAGATTCCCCTGCAATTGACAACTTGTGGTTACGTCTTCTAGTACAGGGACACATCCTGTGCACGACCTTCGTACAACTGTCGTATACGAAGTCTAACTTTGTCGTAGTATTGTCTACTCGGCGCGTATACTGCGCGCGGCAGCTACCTCGGACTAGTTCAAAATTGAGGAGAAGGGAAGGGAACAGGAATAGAGTGAAGTTGTTCGTAGTTTCTCGGCGAGTTCGTATACCAGGTGCTTCTTGGTCCTTGTTTTCTAACTTCTACCGACTAAGGTCCTACCTAGTTTTCTAAGATGGAATGACTTCCTATCATTGATAAAGACACCCAGATTTCCAGTGTCTGAACGAATTTTTGATCAGATAAAAAATATTGTAGTAAAATCCATTCATTATATGTCACACCAGGTGCTTCTTGGTCCTTTTCTTCTAACCTTCATCGCCTGAGATCCTACATAGATATCCTACATAGACACCCAGACTTTCCGTTTCAAAACGAATTTTAAATTAGATAAAAAATATGGTAGTAAAATCCATTCATAATGTTACACCTCCAGGGAATCAGAAATGAAAAACGAGGCGATTTGTCTGCGTATATATGAAGGCAGAAATCTGAAAGAGAAGAATTGCAGGCCGATTAGGAAGACTGACAACCACTGCTTCTTCCATCTACTGGGGTCGAGGATTAGCGTAACTATCGGAGGGTACTAAATGCCTGATTGTTATCGGGTACCTATGGCCGATAAGGGTGGAGCACGCACCCTCGTAACACGCCCGGTTCTTGCGCTAATCACTATTTTAATCCGATTCACGATAACGTTCAAAGCTGTCGCGTGGATAAACCATATGATAAAGTGGAGCATATTTCAACTTGCTTTCAGGACAGTTTTAAAGAAATACCTTTCACTAGCCTGTGTTCACTCCTACTGAGAAAAATCGTTTGCCATAATGAGCACATCTGCATGAATCATGATAATTAATATGTATTTCATCAAAACCCAAACATACCCCAGAAATATTTCAAAAATATAAATTCAGAGACTCGAACAGAGAGAAATGCTTTTTTTCTTCTTCTTACAATTAGTCGAGGCTCTACCTAAATTGGAAACATTGGAGACGTTCCAAAACAATTTCTGATTGATTCACAAAGCTCTGAGAGCGAAACTTGGGTAATGAGTGGAGGGTTGGGAGGCAAGTGGGAGTGAAGATGGAAGCTGGTGGTGAAACTGGTTTAATCTTCGGGGGCAATGGCGGTCGTTTCGATTGAAGTCGTTCGCGAAGATGTATTCCTTGCGGTACGTCCAAAAACGGTAGTAGTCGACGAATCAAAGCGCAAGACCCACGGCTGACCTCATCAAGGCTTTCACCACTTACCAAGGCTGGCCACAAACGGCAGGAGCCCCTATCCTTCCGAATCGTTACTCTGCCACCCTATACCCTATTCCTCTTCACTTTTGCTTTAGAACACGTTCTACAGTTCTCAACACTTCGTGCCAACACCTTCACAAGGCCGTCACCAGACCTCCATTAAAACCACACACAGACTTCCAAGCTCCTTTCATTCAAGACTGCATTGACTATGTTCAGAAATACAGCTAAGTGCTTCTTAGAAATGGAATAATGACTTACAACCGAGACATGTTCAATGTGCACGATGCAGTTTTTGTAACATTTTATTTTTTGGTAGGACAATTTTTTGCAACCAAGGAGATTAATTTTTTGTTACCTAAGCAAGTGGCAGTTGGTTTCTCAAAAGCGATAATTTTACGTTTGCATTCCGACGGAAATAGGAGCTTTGGATATGCAATGTGGTAAGGTCGCTCTCGCAGTTTTGCTTTATATTCAAGTATTTCGGATTGCAGCAGGTGGAATTTGAGCATTAAAGCGTACGAGGGGTGGACAACCCTAGCGACATAAACGAGGGTCTCTCTCTATAGGTCAGTACACCATGAGCGAATACATCCCTTCTGTAATGTCCTCCCTGGTAAACAAAACCAGGGTATCTATCCGATGGATGATTTTAAATTCCCGTTGATGTCATTAATTTGTTTAGTTTTTAATTAAAATCTAAAAATAGATTAACCATTGTTACTATACAGAAAACAATTTCGTGAATTCCATATTTTTTATTCAATTCTAAGATTGTTTGATTGTTGACAATCTAAGATTCTCTGAAAATTTTTATATATGTGTAAATAAGTGATTCAACAAATCAAAGTAATTGTAATATTTAAAATGTTACTAATTTATTTTTCAATTTCCTTAGAAATGAAGTACTTGAAACAGAGAATATCAAAAGAATCTATTTCAGGTTCATAGAATCAAAAATTAATAAATTAAAAATAGAAAACCATAAAGAACGCTATGCAACGTGATAACTTTAAAATGCAGTAATATTTGGCACATCTCGCATTGCAGCCTGCTTTTCCGTATGAATTCGGTGGAAATATGAGAAATTTAATCGTTTGTAATATCGTTTTATATCGTGCCAGTTGTGGCTACCGGATACCGGATAAACTGTTAATTATAATTGCAACCCTGCCAGTGCGCATAATGATAACTGATTTGCCTAGGGTAAATATGGGCGGCTGCTAATAATGTCGGCGCTCGTATGCAAGTGTGCGGTCATCAATAAATTATAATAAACAGACCGCGTATCTCAACCGCCGAGGAAATAGCCCTTGAAAAATTCAACTGCTTCCCGCCCAACTACAACAGCTTTCAATTTGGAAACGTTCCAAAATCAACCATTCTGACGCTTTTAGGATTGAGAAATTATTTACTTCCAAATTTTTTATTGATTTTTATTTTATTTTGAGTTCAGTTTAAAAAATTATGTAGTGTGAAGATTAATACAGTGTCAGACTCAGTTTATTCAATTCATTGAGCAAAATTAATCTCTTAGTAGAAGCATTAATGCATTAAAGCAGAGTGGCCACAAAACTTAATTTTAAAACTTCCATGACTTTTTCCGAATTTTTCCCAAATTTTTCCCTAACTAATTTTTCATTTTTCCCTTCACAGTAATATTTAATGACCAAAATTCTAATCTTGTAACATATTTAATATAGAATTTTTCATAAATGGAATAAAACAAAGCTTCATTTTTTATTTATTATTATCAGGGCTTCTACAGCCTAATTTAATTAAAAAAGGAAAAAAGTGACTAAAAGTGATTAATTTCTAACCAAAAAGTGACTAAAGCTGACTATTGTGCAATAAATATGTGACTAATGTTCTGTGCAATTTTAAAAAATTTGATTAAATTTATAAGAATTCTAGGTGAATCTTAACGAATTCAGCATAAATGAATGATACTTTAAAACAGTTTAAGTTAGATGCAAAAGCACTCAGAAGAATGGGAACATTTTTTTAAATTTCATTGATTTTAGTAACATTGGTGCAAATTAAGAGGGATTTGACGGAAATGTTAAGAATTCGATGATATTCATAAAAATTCAAGCTGCATTAAAACAAATTTAAGTGAATTAAACAACAAATTTTAATGAATGGAGAAAAATTTTTAATAATGGATAATTCATTGAATTCGGTTAGTTTAAAATGATGAATGTTAAAAAGGCTTCTGGATGAAAAAATATTGAAATACCCGCGCAATTTTGTGAAATATGATAATATTTCTTGAAATCTCAGCAAATTTATTAAAACACCTTGAGAGCTTTTACAATCCCTCAAAGTAATTGAAATCTTCGGAAATTTTCTAAATCTGAAAATCATTAAAATAGTTGTAAATCCTTCAACATTCTTTAAAAATCTTGAACATGCCTTGGAATCTTTTAAAATATCCTAAAATATTTGAAAAAACCCTTACAAACCCTTTGAAATCTTTTGAAATCCCGTCAATCTTTTTAAAGATCTTTAAAATTCCTAGGAATAATTTTAAATAACCTAAAATATCTTTTATTTATTATTTTTTTCGAATTTTTGAAAATATTTCAGAATATTTCCTTGAAATTTTTTTAAACTTGAAAACTCTTTAGAATTTTTAAAAATACCCTGAAATCTATAAAATTCTTTGAAATCCTTTTAAGTTACGGAAATCAATTAGTAATTCCTTGGAATCTATCAAAATATCTTAAAACCTTTGTAGATACCTTGAAATATTTGAAGGTTTTTAAAATCCATTTGTACATAATAAAATCCCAATAAAAAACGCAAAATTTGATAATATATCCTGAAATCTTGAAAAAACTGAAAAAACTGATAAAATGCCTTAAATTATTTTAGAATATTCTAAAACCTCATAAGTCCTGTAAAATCATTCCACATCTTCTGAAGCTTTAGAAAATTCCTTAAACCTCATAAAAATTCGTTAAAAAACTTGTAAAATCATGTAAATCCTGGGCAAATCCTTGAAAATTGATAAATCAGTTGAAAATGCCTTGGAATCTTTTAAAATACTCTAATATAATTCAAATTCGTTACAATATTTTGGAATCCCATGAAGCTTTTTAAGGCCCTCAAAAAATCTTTAGAATTATTAAAAAAAAGCTAAAATCTAAGAGAATTCAGAAATAGTATATGCCTAAATTTAATGGTGGTTAACCTATAGAATAAATTATTGAAATCTATTCAGAATTCTTTCAAATCTTTTAAAGTACACAAAAATCTTCAAAATCCTTTGAAATCTCTTCAAATTATTCAAATCTGTTCAAAATTTCTGAAAAACTTTAGAAATATCATAAAATATTTCAAAAAAATGCAAGAACATTCAGAAACAGGCACAGACCTGAAATCAATAGTGGTTAACACGCGGTTCAATTTATTGAAATAAAAGCTTCTAAAGTCGTCCTTTTTATTGAAAAAAGTGACTATAGAGACTTTATTATTGAAAAGTGACTAAAAAGTGCTTTAAAAAAAATCACTAAAAGTGACTCTGTGGAAGACCAGATTATTCTTCACAGTTACTAAAAGTGCTCCTTACAGAAATTCCCTGACCTTCCCCAATTTCGTTTTTATATATCAAAGAAAGTAAATTTAAAAGCAAGAAATTCAGCCACCCTTCAAGACCAAATCGAGTGAGAACTATCGTTTCTTAACAAACTTGTTTATTTCATGCAAATAAGGCCATAGCCTCGTCGTCGGCAATTGGTTGGGGATCGGCGCAGATTTATTTACAAGGCGACTTTTCGAATAATTAATCGAATTGTAGTTCGGTTAGGTACGCTACAGAGAATTCCAGCAAAACTTGATAATTTAATTTTGAAGCTGCAAGCTTAATTCTACTGATGGAGTTGCCAGGAAGAGCTTGCTGTGGGGCATCCAGAATTTCCAGTATTGCGACAGGTTCAATTTTATTCTGCCGATTCTCTATCATATCAGAAGAATTTCTGACTTTTCTGATCGACAGCGCTAAATAAAATCTAAAAAAGGAATTAACTTATTATTTTCTTTTTTATTTATATTTACTTTACATTTGAGCTTTGTTTAAAGGAATTAAGGAGTTAAGGACAATTTACAGGATGCAAAAGATAAGACTCGAGAATCTTTCAGAAAGATTTCACTTTCCGGAATCCTGAAAAAGGCCTTCAGGTGGAAAATGAAATTATAAATTGATAGAAAGTTAAGCTAAAGCCACCCTCTCTGGAGAAGTTATTCGACGCTTGAGAGTACTTCTTGTTTGCGAGATAAATTTTTTATAAAATTATTTTTTTTACGAAGTGTCTCGGCTCACTGGAAACATTCATTCTACCGTCACTGAATTTCGTTGAACCAAAATACGGCATATTTTATTTTTTATAGTTCTTAAAACTAGAATACCATTGTTTCAAAACTTTTAATAAGTCAGGATTAACTTTTTTTATAGAATCTCCTGAATTTGAATGTAATAATACTTACAACTGATGAACTTTCATCTTGTGAAAAATCATAAAGTGAACTCACCTGTAACAAAGAAAAAGGTTTTATGAGTAAAAAGAAGTATTTTTCAAATCAAATATGATTATCAGTGATAATGACAATTGAGTCTTCATTTCAGATCCTAAAACTATCATGAAACAGATTTCCGTATTGTTTGCGAATATTTTCAGGTTATCTGAGAAAAGCTTTCTAGTTCGATCTTTGTACGGAAATTTATCAATAGTTCATCCTGTTTGTAGTATGTTCAGAAAAGGTGCTCGGTACACGAGCACCTGGTAGAAGCTTTTAATTCCCATTAATGAGAGGATGCCTTGTACGTGCGCATAGCTTTGACTCTGAATCCTACAAAGTGCTTTCGTGATAGAAAAGCTTGCACAAAAAAAATGACTAACATTCAGTTCGTCAATATGTCACAACGATCCCTCGCTCTTCGTAAATGACGAGACCTTTTTTTCCAGTATGAAAAAAATGGAGTTTAGCTATTGGAAAACAGCAGGGAAAAGTAGAAAAATAACCGTTTTTTCTTTACTAAAATATGTGCATATCTGTCAATTACATGGTGCAATAAAAGTAGTCACAATATATTTTTTTCTGCAGTCTTTTCATTCATTTGAAACACGTTTCTAGCAGGTTTTTACAACCTTTCTTTGTCGAAACACTGATTTTTCTTTGAAACTTTATTTCCTTTTTATTGCCCGGACTTTTCTTATTCTTCTCAACCCCTTAAGTTATATTTTTATTTTTTATGTCTTTTTATGGTTCTTTTGTAGCCTCTTATTTCAATACCCAGCCCAAAGCCTTTCGCCTTTCATCCGCCTTTGGACTTCAATTTATCGTCTCAATTCTGGTCGGAAATTTCTCTGGCCAAGTGAAATAATATATATGTATGTATATATTATTATACACTGGAGGATTGGTAATGAACTCGCCAAATTAAGAAAGAAATTTAATCGATCCGATTTCGCGCCTCGATTGGTACCGTGAGGATGAAATTTAAATTCCCGATTCTAATTTTACTATTATTTAAGTTTGGAGCATCAAACATGGAAAATATAAATGTGAATAACAATTTTTTGATATGCGTAGAAAAATGAAAATTTCTTTCTTAATCCTTGATCTCTGATGTAAGTCTGAGGTGAAAGTTGATTCTTTTATATTGAAAAGTCTAGTATTATATTTTGATTTCAGAACTCATCTCTTTTGTTTGAAAGTTCTACTACTTTGTTTGAAAATTTAACTATTTTCTTAAAACATTGTTTTTCAGTTGAAAATTAATTCGACTTGATGTAAAATCAAACATTTTATTTTTCGATGAAAATCAATCGTTCTTAGTTGAAAATTCAAATATTAAATCTTTCATTCGAAATTCTTTTTTTTTTCGTTGAAGATGCAACAACGTGGTTGGAAGTTGCACTTCTTTGTACAGAATTCATTTTATTTGTTCGAGATTGAACTATTTCGTTTGAAATTATTTTTCTTTTTTTAAAAATTAATGTTTTTGACTGAAAATTTGACTATTGCATTCTTTGTTGAAAATTGATCGTTTTGAGTTGAAAATTCAACAAGTTCTTAGAAAATTGATGTACTTAGTTTAAAATTCGACTATATGGTTGAAAGTGAACTTTTTGGTTGAAAATTTATATTTTTGGGTTGAAAATGCAACTGTTTGTAGAAAATTTGTTTTCATCACTTTAAAATTCAACTGCTCTGTCAAAAATTTGTCATGTTGGGTTGAAATTTTTGGTAAAAAATTCAACTGTTAGGTTGAAAATTAACTTTTTGGTTCAGATTTCAACTGTTTTGGAATAAAGCTTAATACCTTTTGTCTGAGAATTTGACTAATTGGTTAAACTTCAACTATTTGGTTGAAAATTCTATTTTTTTTTTGCTGAAAATGTGTCCCTTTCGCTTAAAAATTCAACAATTTAGCGAAAAAATTATTATCTCTTGGATGAAAAATCTTTCTTGACTGAAGATTCATCTTTTTGGTAGATGTATTATCTTTTCTGTTTAAAAGTGCAACTGTTTGGTTAAAATTGATTCTTTTTTAAATGAAGATTCAACCATTTTGATGAGAATTAGTATTTTTTGATTAATTCAACAGTTTTTCGCTTCAAAATAAATTATTTGTTCGTTGAAATATCAAATATTATATTTTCCGTTGACAATTCACATTTTTTGATCAAATTTGATGGTTTTTCATTTAAAATTAAAATCTGTTTTTTATTCAAGTTTAATCTTATTTCTTCAGGCATTCAACGAATTGGTGGACAATTCAACTACTTCTCTGAAAAATTTGTAATTCTTTGAAAATTTTTCCGTTCCACTTAAACGTTTATCTATTTGGTTTTAGTAGCAACTGTATGGTTGATATTTAATTTTTGTTGTTTATAATTTATCTTTGCATTAGTTTGAAAATTTAACGATTGTTTCAAAACTCATTTTTCGAAAATTTAAATTTCTTTCCAAGAATTCGTCATTCTGAATTAAAAATTCTTCTTTATTAGTTAACAATTCAACTTTTTTCTGCAAAATTTTGTCTTTTCTGCTTGAAGATTCATCTAATTGTTTTAAAATTCAGAGGTTTGTTAATTTAATTGTTTTAGTTTGAAAATTCACCTTTATTCGTTAAAAATGCAACTGTCTTCTAGAAAACTTAATCTTTTTGTCTTGAAGATTCAACTATTTGTATCAACATTCAACTTTTATGTTGAAAATTCCTCTCTTTTGCTTGGAAGTTCAAATATTCGTTGTAAATTGTATTGTCGAAAATTAATTTTTTTGTTGAAAATTCGAGTATTTGGTTAAGAAATAATATTTTTTTAAAGAAAATTCATCTTTTTGAATTCCAAAGTAAACTGTTTTGTAAACCACTGAAGGTTTCAACCTTTGTGTTATGATTTGTGACGAAGAAGGGACTAGGTAAAAAAAGTGCTTGAAATAGAGTGACGCAGTTTTCAAAGATAACCTAAAAGTAACGAAAAAATTATTGGAAAATTGTGCAGATATTTTTAAAAATAATTATGAATAGATTAGAAACTTGAAAATGTATGCTTAATTATAAGCAGTAAAATAATGGAAATTTTTCAAAATCTAGTTAACTTCACAATTCAGAACACACATAAGAAATAAATTCTCCTTGAAAATTCGAATGGTAACATATTCGCAAATGTTCACGGACACGTCATAAATAACTATTCTCCTAGCCATTTCCGGCTTGAGCGAAAAATATCAATTCGCGTTCCTAAGAACGACGCTTTACAGCAGACAGTTTGGACAACAGATGCAGCTCCCAAGAGCACACATCGAAAATAAATATTAGAAACCACGGATGAGAATTGTAAATATAATACGAGCCAGCAAATAGCATGAAAATATAGCCAAGCACCTAGAATGCAGAGGATCGTCGAGTCTTGGCACGAATTCTGACTAAAGCAACGTTTGTGCAAACCCTCTCTTGTCTTCCTAAGTATTCTTCAACATGTGGGGTGTGACTTTTTGAGAATTTCAGCTTTTGAAAGTTAAAATTATCAAAAATGAGACAATTTTATTATTTTTGGTATTCAAGCTCATTCAGAAATGAAAGGATTTTCATAATTAGGAGGGTGAACAATTTCTGTGACTGGTATGTAGTGTATGAGTTATTGAAGCCTTGCAATTGTTTTACATCACTTTAAATTGCGGTACCGTCCAGGAGTATGAGGAAACCTAGAAAACTAGCGAATAAAAACATGCAGTCACACGTTATCTCCGGAAAATGATAAAATATAATAATTCATGAGAAAGTGTTTGAAAGGTTATCAAATTCCGTGTCAAATGATTCCTAGTCGAAGTACTTTTGATTAATAAAGACTAAGTTATTGAGTGAGCAAGACCGGTATAATTTCTGATTTTTGCCAATTTTCATGATTGTAGTTCAACTTCTGGCAAAATGTAGGAAAATGATGGTGAAAATTCGAAAGTCACGCAGAATAAACCATGAGATTCTGTTCCGGAGATACCCAGCGAAAAGTGAGTGCACCTTTTTAATCGCTAGATTTTCAGGTGTTATCATACTTTGAGCAATTGGTTGGATTAATCTTAAATTCTGTATTTAAAAACATTTATTTCTATATAATTTACAACATTTTAAATTTTAAAATATTTTAATTTTGAAATAATCTATTTGAAATCTTAACGTTATAATAGTAGCCTTTAAAACAAAAGTTCTGACTGTAAAAGTCCATGTTTGAATATTTAAACAGGCCATTGCTCTTAGGTTTAGTTAAAGAAACTATAATATTTATTTATGTTCATAATGAATAAACCATTTTGTTCTAATACATCATATTGTCAAAAACTTGACTATTTTAGGTAATGAGATTTTCAAAAAAGAAAATTTGCAAACCGGACAAAATATATTTTATGAATTAAATCTAACCCCAACGATTGTGAAAATATAAAACTGAATGATTAAGGAATATATTTGTGATATCTATGCAATTTAAACAAAAATAGCTTCGAGCTAAGATGGCGTTATGTGATATTCGGCAATAACAAAAAATAAGAATTCTAAAAATCTTTTTGAAATATATGCAAAGCAGCTAAAAATATTTTCAAATGTGAGCAAAATGACTGTTATTACTATTTATTCAATTTGGACTCCAGCGTTCCAAGATATTTTCTTATTTTAATGTATGGTAAAGTAACACGGAACGATACAGAACAGCATTGTGCAATAAAAGTGATGGTTATTTACTTTCATCTGGAATGAATATTGATAAATCGATTTTTAAATATACTGATATCTCTGTTAGTATAACATAACCATTTTCGCCCACATTATGCATAGTTTAAATAATTATTTTCAATATTTTATCATGTCACGTGACGAGACAAAAAACTGTTGGAACCGAATTTGAAGTGATGTGTGAAATCCTTAACTCTAAAATATTACACCCTTTTCTTGAATATTATCCTCAATAATTGAGAGAAATTGATATCTGGAAATCTTAAATATATAACAAATATTGTTGATATCATTATTAATTTTTTATCGGTGTTATGTGACAGGTACATGACTGACAGGTCCGTCAGTTTACTGCATTGTGCTTTGATATAAGCACTTTATTTTTTATATTTTTAGAAAAAATGTATTCATCAAAGAAAATGAACTCCCCATTTTTCGTCAGATATTTGAATGTTGATATCACTTTTTGTGTTTATAATGAGCAATCTAGTTTTTTCCATTTTAGTATATAGCACATGGGATTATTATTCTCTTCTTGATTTTTTGTAGCGACACTTGAATGTTCAACTTCCACGGCGTTAAATGATACCCTGTACGAAAGCATTAAATATTAAAAAAGTTTAATTGGTGTAAATTTCCAACCAATTGTGTATAAGATGTATCAACTTTAAATTGAATGCGGTAATTGCTGAACCATCCTATACATATGTATAGTACTCGTAACGTCAATGTTCGAACTCCTGCCCTATCCTGACCTGCTTCTATTGTGTGCTCGTGGTTGTTTCACAAGGTCAAGAGGAATTCAAAGCGTGTCAACTAGTATCAAACGAACCTAATTTCAGTATAGTTACGCTCCTTACACGAATACACGTGTTTCCATTGTCCTCTCAATCAGTAATAATATGACATGTGTTATTTTTAATCTCTCAAAATGTGAAATCTATATCCTGATATTTAAAATTAATTTACAATCTTTAAACAAATATTTCCGCTCGTCAATAATCGTTATTATGTCCGTTTATCTACAAAGCGAGCACAATAAGCAACTTTCCGCCCGCTTCAAAGGCATAAAACACAATTTGATAATCTGAAATTTTTGTATTCATAACTCTCCGGGAGGCAATATAATCTTCTTCGTTTTAGGTAATTTGGACAATCTACCAACACATGATTTTGGAGAGGATCACTTCACAATTATCACACTTTTTACGATCACGTTTTGAAATTAAATTATAATGCGTTAAATGGGTATGTCAAATTATTAGTCAAAGCTATTTGATATTTTCGACTGTCTAGGGGAATGTTGTTTTCTTCGAAGAAGTCACTTTTGATTTCATGAGGGTTTGTGGGTGGTAATTATTTCCATGTATTGTTCCAGATCATAGTGATGGCAGAGTTGATGAGATTGCGTAGATCATAAGAGTACCAGAGCAAGTTCATTATGAATAGGAAAAGTGCAGGCTGACTTAGCTGAAGCATCCGGTTCTTTGTTGTCTTTTATTCCTATGTGCAATGGAATCCAAAAAAGGGCTATTTTCTTGCCCAGGAAATGAAGTATTGCTAAGAAACCTTGGGTAGATAGCTTCTTCATTGCTACGATGATCCTCGGACAGTCAAAAAAAATTATGGAATCGGCTTTAGATTTTTGTTTATAAATTCAAGAACTTTTAGCATTGCATACGTTCCACATCTAAATATTGGATGAGAATCTGGCAGTTTGAATTTTGATTTGCTTTCAGGATTTACTATTGAACATCCCATTCCTGTTTTTGACTTAGATCCGCCAGTATAAATTTGGATATAATTGGAGAAGCTTTTGATCAGATTTTCAAATGTATCTCTGTGTTCCTCTTGTTCGGCTTGATTTTTAGGTAGTTCATGCAGTGTCAAGATAGTTCCCATTAGGGGGATTCCTCACGGTGGATATATATGAGGTGGTAAAAATCGCCTTTGTGCGCTAGTTGGTAGTTTTAGATTAGTCTCCTCTAGAACTTGATCGACTCTAATGTATAATGGTTTTAGATATTCAACACGTTTCTCTCATTTATTTTGGTGAATTTCTTCAAAGGTAGCACTGTAGTTAGGGTAAGCTGGTGTAGAAGCCATTTTAGCAGCATGTGCAGCATTAATTTTTTTCTGCTGATAAACAAGGAAGGTTTGCCAGCTTCACAGAAGATGCTACTAGCAGGACTGGAACAGAAGGCTCCTAATGCCGATCTGAGTCCTGAATTATGAATAGGTGATAGTTTATCTAAGATATTGTGTTTTGCAGGGTTGTAGACAATAGATCCGTAATCTTATTTTGACCATGCAGGAGCGTTAATTGTTTTTATGATGAGTTTGTGGTCCGCTCCCCAGTTTCTTTTAGCTAGAGTGTTGATTAGGTTTAGTCTTTGTTCACCGTTGTGTTTGAGTTGATTGATGTAGGGTAACCATGTGAGGTTCTTCTCGAAGATTAAACCCATGCATTTTTTAGTACCAGTGAGAGTTAGCTTCTTATTGTTAAAGTAGAAAATTTGGTTCCTGAACTGGAAAATACGTTTGGAGAGAAGAATGCACATTGTCTTTGTAGTGGAGAATTTGAAGCCGGTAATGTCAAACCAATCCTGAAGGGAATTTAGACGTTTTTGCATCAATGGTTGAGAGGTTTGGAGGAATATCCTTTTTAATAGATCGTGATGTCAAATAAGATTATATTTCAGACAAATGAATATGAGTTTCAGTGAAGCATGGGCTAAGCAAAGCGGAAAGTGAAGCGGTAAATGAGAGAAAAAAGTTGAAGAGAGAAAGGTATGTTCTACGTGTCATGAAACGGGTGAGGGTCGTGGGTGACAAGCTCGGTGTCAGTCGCGTCTCTGACAAGAGGACACGCTCCGGCAATAATGAACCACTCTTGGTTCTTTCACGCTAAAAATACGCTGGGGTTGGATGTTAAGCATCTCTGCTGTTTTAACAGGCCAAGGCTTATCCTCATGAATGCAATCGGACACGAGATGGGACTCAAATACAATCAAAATTTTTCACACTCAAAATTCTTTGACATCACTTCATAAGGATTAATGCAAAGTGTTTGCTTTACTGTTGAAAGTTCCTTTAAAATATATGAAAAGCTTATTTAAAAACTATGAGATGCTTTTTCACATCTCTTTCTTTACTATAAAAGTTCTGCATCATTTTTTATCACGAATTATGAGCCGTCTATAAACTGCGTTACAAATTTCAGGGGTCACAGCAAAAACTACGGTTTGTAACAGGATAACTTAATAAGTTTGAAAATTAGTTTATATTCTAGACTCTACACTTTCTTCCTTATTCTTCTCTTTTCTCCTTTTTTAAAGAGTTTCTTTGTCCCCTGTTTCAGAAATATTCCCCTATTTCTCTTTTTTTTTGTTCTTTTGTTTGAATACGAACTAAATTAATACATTTTTTTACATTAATACATTAGTACATTTTTTTTTGGTTGAAAATTCTACTATTTGGTAGAAAATTAGACTTCTTTGTTGAAAATTCGTTTTATTTATGGTTAAAAATGTATTTTTTTAGTTATAGATTCAACTACTTAGTTAAAAATTCATGTATTTCGTTGAAAATTCATCTAATCATTAAATGTCAGTCATCATTATTAATTTGTTTAATTGAAAATAAGACAATTCAATATTTGGTTGAAAATTTATCTTTTCTAGTTGAACATTCAACTAATGTTCTAAAAATTCATACATTTGGTTGAAAATTCGTCTTTTCCGATTTAAAATTGAAACTTTTTTTAGCAAATCCAACAATTTGTTAAAAAATCAAACTATTTATTTAAAAATGTAACTATTTAATTAAAAAAAACATTTTTTGTTGAAAATTGAATTTTGTATTCCATAATTTAATTAAGCTATTTTTAGGTGAAAATATCTACATCTCTGATAAGTTTAAAATTCAACTATGCGGTAGAAAATTAATGTACTTTGTGGAAATTTTTTTTTTTTTTTTAAGAAAATACATCTTGTTGGTTGAAAATTCGTTTTTTTTGTGTTGAAAATTAATTTTTCAATCTGAAAATTTGTTTTTTTTTTCTTGTTGAAAATTATGTGTTTTAATTGAAAACTTATGTAATTATTTCATTTTTGACTGAAAGGTTATCTTTTTGTGTTGAAAACTGAACTATTTGGTAAAAAATGTATAAGTTGAAGATTCAACTTTTTGGTACGTAATTCATGTATTTTGTTGAAAATTCATCTTTTGTTTTGAGCATTCAACTATTTGGTAGAAATATCGTCTTTTTTGTTTGAATTGAACTAGTTAAAAATTCGTTTTTTTCTCTTAAAATTATTTGTTTCAATTGAAAATTCAATTATTACATTTTTTGCTCAAAGTTTATTTGTTTGTATTGAAAACTCAACTATTTGGTTAAAGATTTATATATGTTGTTGATAATTCCTCTGGTTTGGTTTAAAATTCATCTTGCTTGGTTGAAAACTCATGCCTTTAGTAAAAAATTTAACTATTCAGTTGAAAGATTAATCATTTTGTTACAAATTCAACAATTGTTTTAAAGTCATCTTTCTTGCTCGAAAATTGAACAGTTTTTCTGAAAATTCGTCACTTTGGATTAAAAATTTATATTCTATGGTAAAAAAGTTATCTTTTTTCGTTGAAAATTCAACTGTTTTCGAAAAAATTCTTTTTTTGGCTTGACAATTAAGCTATTTGGTAGAAGTTCAACAATTTTGAAAATTTATCTCTTACAGTGGAAACCCCCTTTCTAGTTATAAATTCAAACACTTGGTTGAAAATTCATGGATTCTGTTGATAATTTGTCTTTTTGCTAGAAAGTTATTCTTCTTGTTTAAAAAATGATTTTTTTGTTGAAAATTCATCTGATCATTAAATGTGAGTCATCACTATTGATTTTTGTAATTCAAAATGAGACTATTCAATTTTTGGCTAAAAATTATGATACCGTAAACTGAAGATTACTCTTTTCTAGTTGAACATGCAACTAGTTTGTTTAAATATTTTGTTTAAAATTCTTTTTTTTCTGTTGAATATCAAATTTTCTTTCTGAAAATTTAAATAAGCCATTTTTAGGTGAAAATATCTATGTCTTTGGTAAGTATAAAATTCAACTATGTGGTAGAAAATTAATGTATTTTGTTGCAAATTCGCCTTTTTGGGTAAAAAATTAATCTTGCTGGTTGAAAATTCGCTTTTTTCGTTAAAAATTAATTTTTCAATTTGCAAATTTGAAAATTATGTGTTTTAATTGAAAACTGAATTATTCCATTTTTGATTCGAAGTTCATCTTTTTGTGTTCAAAACTAAACTATTTGGTAAAAAAATTATAAGTAGAAAATTCAACTGTTTGGTAGGTCATTCATGTATTTTGTTGAAAATTCATCTTTTGGGTTGAGTGTTGAACTATTTGGTTGAAATATTAAAAATTTGTTAAAATTCATATATTTCCGCAAAAATTCATCCCTTGGGAATTAAAATTCATCTTTTATGGTGGAAAAGTCTTTTTTTTTCATTGAAAATTAATTTTTTTGTTGAAAATGCAACAGTATTCGAAAAAATTCGTCTTCTTGTCTTGAAAATTAAAGTATATGGCAGACGTTTAACTATTTTGCTGAAAAGTCGTATTTTGGGTTATAAACATGTCTTACAGTAGAAATTTTTTATTTGGTTGAAAATGTATCTTTCTAACTAGAAACCTTTTTTTGGTTGTTAATTCAACTACTTTGTTGCAAACTAAATATATTTAGACTCGAAATCAGAAATTTAAAGCGTTTCATATTGAAATTAATATATCAACATCAATTTTATTTAACAGAATTTAACCATCTATCATTCGCCTATTTTCCTGAAGAATCCACCGATTTCTCCTGTTCGGAGAGAATTTTGGGCTGTGAATTCTGATATTCTCATATGTTGAATTAATCTTGATTGATCACCCAAGAGATCGGGGTCAAACTGGCACAAGATTGGTAACGTAGTTTTTATTCGGTCCCTAATCTGCGTCTGTTATTTGAATGGAAGAATTAAAACAAACAGGATGGATTTCGGGAAATGGAAAAGGTAAGCAAAAAAGAAAAGAAGGGATGTAAAAATAAAAAAGGGGTGTAGGAATATAAAGGGTGGTCGTAGGTAACCAGTAGAGACTAAGTGTGCAATCAGACGATGTAAAAGCGGCGAAACGAGAAACGCGACAGGCGATGCAGGAATAACAAGGAAATTCCGCTTTGCAGACCAACCTCCAATCACCTCGGAAACGGTTCAATAGTCACCCTCCGATAAATCGATAGGTACGCGAAACCAATAGCTATCGTTTCGATTTTCGTGCCCAAGCATCCCTTCAATCTCTTGTCCTGTTTCAGCGGTTGCGAAACGTCAGCCATAATCCCGAACATGCATTCCAATCTTGTTTCGACCAAACAAATTATTTTTATTCACCTTTTTCCCCCTTTTTCTCATTTAAATCGATTAAAACTAAAGTGAAATTAAGAACTCATTCTGTTTTCAAACTCATATAATGAATTAAACTAGTAGTGCTGATCCTTTTTATTTAAAAAGCTCATAAACTTAATTAACTTAATCGAGTTTTACTCATAGGATTTAAAAAGAGGATTGTGTTTTAATTATCGGATATAATACCTAGGTAGCGATTAAACTGTCGGTTTATTAGTGCGCGATAAAATATTATGGGAGATTATAAAGGAAGTTATGATTTAAATCATTAAAAGATTATCAATTTCATGTTAGGGATACTTCAATTTAAAATTTCAATATATATATATATATATATATAAACAGTTATAAAGTTAAAAATTTTCGAAATAGAAAAATCCCGAAATTATAAAATTGCCGATATTTAAAAATCAGGGAATGAAAAATTCCCGAAATTAGAGAATTCCTGAATTTGAACAATCAAAACATTGTTTCCTATTATATGTTGTTTATTTACTTATTCAAACTATTTCATTATTTCATTTTAAATAGATAAATAACATTAATTGGAAAACAATTCTTTTTATTTTTTAAATTTGGCAATTTTCTGTCAGGAATATTACTATTCAGCAATTCCCAAATTTGGTAATATTATAAACTGTCGGGAATTTTATTATTCGAGAATTTCCAATTTGGGATTTTTATATTTCGGCAATTTAAATTTTCGGCGTTTTTCGACCCACTCATATTTTGATCAAAGAATAATGTTTTCAATATTTATTTTTTATAAATTAATTGGATGGAAATCTAATTGCCTTGTCCTTAACAAATAAATAATCTTTATTGAAACACGATTTTTTCAATTGCATAAATTCGAAAATTGTATAATATTTGGGAATTGTCTAATCTCGGGAATTTGAAAGAATCGGATTGAACTGCTTTAAAGAAAATTCGTCTTTTCACTGGAAAATTCAACAATTTGGTAGAAAATCAAATTATTTGGTTGCAAATGAACTTTTTCTTAAAAAATAATATTTTCGGGTTTAAAAATAAACTGTTTCAAAGAGAATTCATCTTTTTGGCTTCAAAATTAAACTACTTGGTTAAAAATCGAATTACTTTGATAAAAATTTATTTTGTTCAAGATTCACCTATTTGGTTGAAAACTTAACTTTTCATTAAAAATTCCTTTTGTTTTTTTTTCATAATTAATTTATTTTCTGAAAATTTAACTATTCCATTTTCATTTGGAAATTTATCCTTTATAAGTTGAAAGTTCAACTATTTGGCAGAAAATTGGTATATTTTGTTTAAAATTAATGTTTTTGGTTATAAAATGTTTGTTGAAAATTCATCTTTTAGTTCAGGATTCAATTATTTAGTTGAAAATTCGTCTATTTTGGGTAAATTGAACTGGATTAAAATTTGTTTCCTTCTGTTGAAAATTAATTGTTTAAACTAAAAAATGAAGGATTCCATTTGAGGTTGAAAAACATATTTATTAGTTGAGAATTCAAGTAAATTAATATTCGTCTTTTGATAGAAAACTCATATTTAATAGTAGAAAACTCAACTTTCTTGGTTGGAAATGAATTTTTTTTTTAGAAATTCTGAAAACATTCTTCTAAAAAAATTGTGTTTTGCTTCAAAATTCAACTTCTTTTGGTTGAATTTTAATTTTTCTCGTTTGAAAATATCAAGTTTTAGTTCGAAATCTTTATCCTATGTTAAACATTTGTATATTTGGGTGAAAAATTAAATGTCATTGTCGACAATTTATCTTTCTTGATCCAAAAATTAATTTTTTTCTCGCTTTTTGCTTAAAACTATTTTTCGTTAAAAAGTTTACTGTAACATTTTTGGTTCGGAAATCATCTCTTTTGGTTGAAAGTTCTACTATTTGGTCGAATATTCAATTATCTTGTAAAAAATTCTAATCATTTCCTTCAAAAGTCATCTCTTTCAACAAAAAATCAACTACGTGGTTGAATGTAGAAATTACTTGTTGAAAATTAATTTCTTTTTAAATTCATCATTTTAGTTTTCAATGCATAATTTTGGTTGAAAATTTTCTGTTTTCTTGAAAATTCATTTTTGTTGGTTGAGAATTAATTTTTTTAACTAAAAATGTAACTATTTCATTTTTGGTTCAAAAATTGATATTTTAGATTGAAAAAGGATCTTTCATACTTGCAAATTTTTTTGAAACATCAACTGCTTGATTTAAAGTTTAACTAATTTGAACAAAAACATTTTTGGCTTAAGGTTTATCATTTTAGTTGAAAATTCATATTTTTGGGTTGAAAATTGATCTGCTTTAAAGAAAATTCGTCTTTTCCACTGGAAAATTCAACAATTTGGTAGAAAATTAAATTATTTGGTTGCAAATGAACTTTTTGTTGAAAAATAATATTTTCGGGTTTAAAAATAAACTGTTTCAGAGAGAATTCATGTTTGTAGCTTCAAAATTAAACAATTTGGTTGAAAATTGATGTATCTGTTCAAAATGTATTTGGTTAAAAGTTTAATTTCTTTGACAAAAATT
Source organism: Andricus curvator (assembly GCA_932195095.1). Taxonomy (NCBI): domain Eukaryota; kingdom Metazoa; phylum Arthropoda; class Insecta; order Hymenoptera; family Cynipidae; genus Andricus; species Andricus curvator. Next base: position 316,620 of record CAKNYM010051820.1, on the reverse strand, counting down.
AATTTTGTTCAAGATTCACCTAGTTGGTTGAAGACTTAACTTTTTATTGCAAATTCCTTTTTTTTTGTTCAAAATTAATTAATTTCCTGAAAATTTAACTATTCCATTTTCATTTGAAAATTTATCCTTTAAATTAAAATTTCAACTATTTGGCAGAGTCTATTTTGTTTAAAATTCATGTTTTTGGTTATCAAATGTTTGTTAAAAATTCATCTTTTGGTTGAGGATTCAATTATTTAGTTGAAAATTCGTTTATTTTGGGTAAATTGAACTGGATGAAAATTTGTTTCCTTTTGTTGAAAATTAATTCTTTGAACTGAAAAATGAAGGATTCAATTTTAGGTTGAAAAACATATTTCTCAGTTGAGAATTTAACTCTTGGATTTAATATTCAACCTCCATGATTGAAAATTCATCTACGTGGTTCAGGATTCATCTATTTTGTTTAGAATTAGTTTTTTGTTTAATTCACGTAAGTTAATATTCGTCTTTTGATAGAAAACTCATATTTAGTGGTAGAAAACTCAACTTTCTTGGTTGGAAATTGGTTTTGTTTTAGAAATGCTGAAAACATTCTAAAAAATTGTATTTTGGCTTCAAAATTCAACTGTTTTCGGTTGAATTTTAATTTTTCTCGTTTGAAAATTCAACCTTTTAGCTTGAAAACTTCACCCTACGATGAAAATTTGTCTATTTGGGTAGAAAATTAACTGCCATAGTCGACAATTCATCTTTCTTGGTTGAAAATTAATTATTTTCTCGTTAAAAATTATTCTTTTTGGATTGACACTTCAACTCTTTCAGTTGAAAATCTTGTTTGGTTGAAAATTATCTCTTCCGGTAGAAAACCTTCTTTGGTTAAAAATGTAACTATTTTTAAAAAAATGCTATATATTTGAACCTAATTTAAAGTGGTTTGTATTTAATTCAACATGCTCTTGACATAAATTTTATTTAAAAGAATTTAATTCCTTTTTATTCCCTATATTCGAGAAAAATCACCCTATTTTCCCTGTTTTGAGAGAATTTTGGACTACTTTACTTTTCGGTAGAAGGAGAAGGTAGTAGCAAAAAATTAGTAAAGTAGCTTTTGGAAGGCCCCGAAGAAATACATCAAACTTGTATTGGAAATAAAATGACAAACAAGATTTTTATGAAGAAAAATGGAGACTTGACAACTGTGTCTATAAACGTGTACATCATTTTCACGCGTCATCGCGCAATACTTCTTTCATACGATCCCGACCGACCTTCTCTCTCATATTCGCAGATACGGACAATATCCAGTGGACCAAAAAATCCGGTGCATTCGGTCGAGTTCGATTGATATCCTCACTGCTTCCATCATCCATATATCGAACATTTTTCCTGAACCGGAACGAGAAAAGCCAGATGCAAGCAGCATTAGAACCAACGGAGGAATGCGTTCACTTTTTTCTTCTTTATTTGAAGATAAATAACGGAGAGGTGCACAAAGTGAGGAACCTAAGGCAAAAAGGATAAAGAGAGCAAAACGAAGGTGCAGTCGATAGATTCTTCTTTTAGCAACTTTTGTCTTTTAGCGGCATGGCTTTCGAGCTACTGCCACTCTGACGCGACGACTCTACATACACATCTCCATTTAGACGCTCTGTCTCCTTAGTCAATTCACATTTTTCCTCTCCTTTTCTTTAGCCATTTGTTTTCTTTCACTTTTTCTCCCCAGCGAAAAAACTTTTTGAGTAAGCATACTTTTCCCTGAATAAATTTTTAGTCAACCAGAATTTTTTAAGGGGTCATCCACAAATTACGCAAGGTTATTGGGGAGGGAGGTTGGAAGATCTTAAGATTGATTTTTTTAACAGGAAAGACAAATTTTCAACAAAATACATCAACTATCGACCAAATATTTTAATTTTCAACTAAAAAAGAAAGTAATAAATTAATTAATATTCTACTCAGATAATCAACCTTCAACCAAAAAAATTCATTTTTAACCGAATTGTGAATTTTCAACCGAAAAGATGAATTTTCAAACAAGAAGAATAATTTTTTACCAAAAAGGTAAACTTTTAACAAAATCTATGAAGTTTCAACTAGGTACTTGAGATTTAACTCAAACGGATAAATATTTTTTAACCAAGAAAGATGTCTCTGTCAATAAAGAAAACAAATTTCATCCAAAATGTTGAATTATTGCAGTTAGGAAAATTAATTGTCAACGAACAAAAAACGAATTTTCAACAAAAAAATTCAATTTTCAACCAAAGAAATTAATTTCAGTCAAAAAAAAAGTTTGAACTATTGAGATTACTTTTCTATCATAAAAGACGAATTGTCACACACAAAAAAATACATGAATTTTTAATTAAGAAAGGTACATTTTCAAAAAAAAAATATATCATAGTTACATCGAAATACATAAAGAGGCGAATTTTCAATTACAGAAGATAAGTTCAACCAAATATACAATAGTGAAATTTTCGGTTGAAAAAATTAACTTTCAAACGAAAAAAAGAGGAATTTTTAACAAAATGATTAAACTTTGAACCAAAAAAAAACTTTCCACTAAATTAATGTGAAAGTTGATTTTTTTATGAAAAGAATATTATTTTAAACGAAAAACATTCTGATTTAACCGAAGAAGATAAATTCCTAACAAAATTGTTGAATTCTCAAACAAAACAGATTAATATTTAACAAAGAAGTTGCATTTTTATCCAGAAAAGTTGACATTTTCTCGATGAGAGATGAATTTTCAAACCAAAAAAACCAGTTTTCAATGAAGTATTTGAATTTTTAACCAAAAACGATTTTGCATTCAATATAGAAAAAAATTGCATGCAAAATGTTGAAATTTCATATCAAAGAGAAGATTTTTTCTACAAAACATTTGAATTTTCGAACCGAAAATATGAATTTTTAAACAAATATGTAGTTCAATTTTTTACCAAAATAGTTGAATTTTCAACCAAAAAGAATAACTTTTTAACCAAATTCTAAAATATCCAACAAAATAATAAAATTAATTTCAACTTCAGTTTATCGAAAGTTTCCTGACAGTTTCCGGTTTTCCCTGATATTCCCTAACGTTCCCTAGCGAGTTTTAAATTATCTGACTTTCCCTGACATTTCTGAATTTCCTGATATCGAATGACCCTGAGGCATTACTTCCTCATGCTCAGCTTTGTCTTTAAGCAAAGAAATTTTTTTCTCATTGCTCACTGTTGTCAAAGAAAATGTAAAAATGACATTTGTATATATATTACTGAGCCATGGTGGCTCAACATTAAAGAATGTTGAAAAAATCGTTAAGCTAATTTGTTTAGGGTCATTAAAATCAGATGCACTGCTCACCTTTTGATTTAAAAAATAGATTATACGACGATTGTTTACTTTTTGGAGGGGCAGGGGGAGGATAGTGCTTATAATGTCCTTACCCCCACTAAAAGAAAAATTATCAAATCCGAAAAACTGTCGTAAAAAAAGTTGCTGTTGACGAAAGTGACCTCAGGAGAATAACCAACATCTGGTTTTCCAGTATCTTCTCTTCTCTCAAAGAAAAGTTTCATCTTTCCTTTTGTACTTTCTTTCTGCTTCCTCATAGAGAAAACTTTGTATAAGTGACATTTAAAAAAAAATTTTAATTCATTTAATTGAACCTCCCTCAATTTAAAAGTGTCTAATACAATGTTCTAAGCAATTTTCCGGATGTGTGCGTGTGTGGATGTGTGTGCGGATGTCACACTTTTTTGTGAACACGATAACTTGAAAACGGTTGCAGATAAATCGATGAAATTTCGAGGGCTTGTTTTCCCACTTATATCCTGAAACTGACCGAAGGATTTCTAAAAATATTTATTGCATTTTTTTAGCACTCAATAATATTTAAAAAATCGTTTTTTTATAGTAAAACTTTTTTGATTAGCATAATCCAAAGTTGATGCAAGGGTATAAAAGATTCCTTGGTTCGAGACGAATCGATTGACCTAATATTAATACATTTTATTGAAGAGTAGGGAAGTTATGGTAATTTATGTATTATGAAAATCGGGTTTTTATAGTAAAACTTTTTTCATTGAAATAATTCAAAGTTGATGCAAAAATATAAAAGATTCCTTGCTTGTTTGCCTACAATATTAATACATTTCATTAAAAAGTAGGGAAGTTATGGTATCTTATATATTTTAAAAATCTATTTTTATAGTAAAAATTTTCTCATTCTCATAAGTTAAAGTTGATGCGAGAATAAAAAAGTTGTGTTGATTCAAGACAAATCGATTAACCTATAACATTGATACATTTTATTTACGAGTAAGAAAGCATAATGCATAATATTTGAAAACACGGTTTTTTATAGTAAAACTTTTTTCACTAACATAATTTAAAATTGATGCAAGAACGGAAAAGATTCCTTGATTCGAGGCAAATCGATTGATCTATAATATTAATACACTTTATTGAAGATTAAGGAAATTATGCTCATTTATAATATTTGAATCGTCTGTTTCAAACAGAAAAACTTTTTTCATTGACATAATTCAAACTTGATGCATGAATAGAAAAATTTGTTGTATTATTTTGTAATTTTGTATTTTTCGTAAATTTCTATTTTTAAATTGATGAAAATGAAGACTTTGGTTTGTCTATTATTGAAAAAATATGTAATGCTTCCTCTATGAGGAAGCAAATACATTTTCTAACGGGGAGCAAAGTGCTCGTGAAATGAGCACCATATAATTATAAATACAAACAAAGTGGAAACACTCGAGATCGAATTCACAGCTAGTTTCTCCTTTTTTATGTTCAAATGCTTTCCTTTCAGCTTACGACTAACTGCTTATTCGTCCACCTTGTTTGTTCTTCAATTTTCGTCGAGGGTAAATCAACGAACCGATGTTTCCCTAACTTTTATTTTCCAGCTTTTATTAATTTCCTTTTGCAGTATTTTTCCCATTGAATTCCCGAGTATATCGTGACGTATCATTTACTTAGTTGCTCTAGAAGAAGCGTGAGTTCATTCAAGGGAGGCCGGATAGGCAGAAGTGAAAACGCACGCGCTAAAAAGTAATGAACTGCTTTCTTTCGTGACTATTGACATTAGCTCATTTTTATAGCAAGCGCTTTGAAATATGGCGCGGTACCTTTTAACCTTTTGCTGTTTCACTTATGCTGAGGCACGGGCAGAAAGCTTTCGATTGTACGTTTCTAGTGTTTTTTCATCATCATCTCCTTCATAATACTACCTGCCAGTCTAAACATTATCAAGATCATAAAACCTCATAAAAAGTATATCAAAATAATTTTGATTAACTCCAGGCACACATCTATTATGAACAATTTATTGCACAATACACATTCGCTTGAAACATTATCATAAATTTACAACGTATTAACTCTCATTTTAATCTCCGTTTCATTTGATTCACTGATAATATCAGGAAACGACCTGTGTTTATTGTCCGCGAAATATAAAAATAAACACTGAATGAATAATGAATTCATAAAATCTCCAGCTTTGAAATCGGTAGCATTATTGGTTGAATTTTAACGAGTTCCCAATACAAACGTTTTTTTGATTGAGCAAGAATATTAAATCATGAATATTGAGATGATCTATAGAATTTCAGCGAGAGCTGCATTCAGAGGTTCGTTGTTTGTGTACTAGGGTGATTGAAAAAACATCCATTTTTAAAAATATTCGATACACCTGTATATTTTTGTCTCAATAATAAAAAAAACTACTTTACAAAATTAAGGCAAATCTTGTAAATTTAGTGTTCTCCAAACGGCGTCAAGCACATGTAACTGTCTCCTATGTGACCAATGACATGTTACTATATTCAGCAGTTTTAGAATAAGAAAAATGAAGATATTGTGCTGAAATCTTGGAAAATGGATCAAAATATATAAGGGCACGTCTGTCTGGCCCACTTTAGTTTTTTGTTGTTGAAATAATGCAATTTTATTATTTCGGTTTATGCAAGGGCACTAAAGCCCTGTTCTCAGATGCATCTTGAGTAATTAATTAATAAAATTGCACTGTTTAAAAAAAATAAAATCATGACTTACGACTTTAATAATCTTAGCATATGACAATTTCACATAACAACAATTTGAATATATAACAAATACAATCTTTTGCATTAAATTTACTAACACAATCGTATTCCTTTTTTATATCTGCACAATTGTGATCCATTGTAATTTTCTCTAAAATAAATATTTTGAAAATCAATCATTGTTCAAAAGGTACTTAATATACATTATATGTTCAAGTAACAATTCAAAATGAATAAATTTGCAAATATATCTAATATTGTTCAATGTTATATTTTCAATTGTTCTGATTAACAGACTTCTCATGACATCTTGAGCAAAACTTCTGCAACAGGGAAATTTCTTTTTCTGATTCCAATTTTTCATTCATCGACATTTGTGATATATGACCCAAGAAGTGGTTTACCTTTGCTTCTTTTCCAAATTAGTTTCGAATAAAAGGAAGTTTCTAATGGTTTTTTGTTCAAAAGAATAAACCGTTCTTAGATATTCAAAACCAAAAAACGCTCAAATATGTTTAGGTAGAAGGAGAAATAATAACATCATTAAAATAAATCAATTATTGTGCTGAGCAAGATGTTGTTCCTGCAAATACTTTCAATAAATCATTCACAAAGAGTGAAGAAGAGAAGCAACTAATTTTGCAAATCATAGAGGATTACCGAAAACTGTTTCCACAGGCAATACAAAATCATTGCAAAGTGGTATGCTATAAAAAACAATTAATAACTTTTAAAACGTTAAGAAAATTGTAAATAGATATAAATTGTGCAGATTTGCAAGGAGACAACTGTTTACCTATTTACTATTTACCTGTTTACCTATACTACTATACTGTTTTATACCATTTTTTCATGATACAGACAAAAACATCAAGGTACAGCATAACCTTTTAAAATTCGATGTTTTTTGAACCACCCTATTGACTATGTATTCATTTATATGTGCGTCCATGCATTAATGGATTGTTCTTCGCTTACAAGGGATCCGCATTCTCGAAACTCCGACAATAATAATCGCTTTGAAAGCACAACTCGACAGGAAAGTTTTCATTGCTCAAGACGCACGTAACCTCTTAAGTTCATGTATATTGTATACGTATTGTGAGCCTTGCGTGCTCTTTATCAGGAATTCTGAAACGCTCGAGCTTACACTAAATTGTAAATGAAAAAAATTGTTTTACATATTCCAACAAAGCCCTGGTTTGAAGCTGACTTTTTATATTTTACAAGAAACAATAAGCCTTCTGATAGTTGCAAACGCCAGTTTAGTTTTTATTTTATACTCTGAATATAAACTCCATTTTTTTCAGAGGAAGTGTCCATTAATTACGTGAGGCTTTTCAGGCAAGTTTCATATTTAGAATTATTTTTTTAAAATATGCTAACTAGCACCTACCTTGGCGTTCAAAATTACTTTTTATACTCTCATGAAATCCTATCATTATATGTACTTTTTACTTGTATTATTTATTCTTGTTATGGAATATTTTATATTACATACGTTCAATAAATATACAGTCGAGGAGATAAACCACTTCAAAAATCTAGTGTACACCTTTCATATAATCTGCTTGTGTGAATTCTTTAAAATCCTTTAAAATTCTGTGAAGTCTTTCGAAAATTTAAATACTTGAAATACTTTCAAATCTCTGGAAATCTGTCAAATATTTTGAAATCCCTTGAAATCTCGTTCACGGTGGAAATAATTGATATGTTTTCGATATCTTGATTAAACAATATAAAATATACGTGAGAAGGGGGATGGAGAAGAGGTCTTGAAAATCTTACGAATCATTAAAAAAGATTATTTTTAATTTATCCTTAAGGAATTGATGGACGTTCCCTGATAAAATTATCCTCTTTCAAGATTCCCTGAATTAATTTTTGAAAAATAACACCTTGAAAGTAGCGGGAAGTAAAAAACTTTTTTATAATAATTCTGGTTCCCTAACTCTGAGGCAATTTCGCTTAGCCACGTAAATTCTGTACACTCATAGGACATGTTGAAAAATCGCAAGCATTTTAAGCAGCGAATACAAGAAATGAACTTTTTTTCATGGCGGACAGGCAATTTTCGTCGCACGTGCGTCGAATTAAATTTTCAGGTCATTTTCAGCACGTACCCGTTCACTGTTAGTTTTGTAAAACGCGCTCGTTTCGATTCCGAATGATATAGTCGATCGAAATTAATGGTGCTCGACGCTTGTGTTCTGTTCTCCCATGAAGGGTTCGACAGCAGAAAGAGAAATTCGACTTTTTCACACGTGTGTCATTTATATTCAAACATCGAGCCTACCATACACAGGTAAATCTGAACAAAAGAAATTTTAAACTATTTTTTAAAACAAAAATATTAGTTGCACATTTGATAAAAATAATAGCAAAATGTCCCTTTTTGTAGAAGTTGCCAAGCATGAAAACTTGAAAATAAAGCAAGAGTCAAACATGCAAAAAAAAATAATAAAAGCGAGGAATAGAGGCGCATCCGTAATTTTCGCTCGGGTGAACTACCACATTTTCCAGAAATTTTTTACCATGGAAATTTGAAATGCAATTGGGAACAAAGCATTTCATGGAACGTCACGTACGTACTTAGAGCTTTACGATTTTAGCGATATAGGAATAAATTTTTTTTGAATGTGCACGATACGAACCGCCCTTTGTTGTAAGTTTTATAAAATATTGCCCATCTGATTAAACATTAATAAATCTCTCCTTAAAGTATTATGAATTGCAGGAAAACATAAAAGATTCTGAGGCTTTGCGTTTTTAACAACCCTCCACATTTATACTCACGATTTGTGAGGTATAAAATCAGAGCATAAAGCTGCTGTCTCGAAAGACGCATATGCACATTCTTTATTCTTTTGCTTGTGATTCTACGATAAAGTCACGATCAGAGAATTGTGTTCCTCATAAACAATTCGTATAATGACAATGTGAGGAGAAGCTTGAAATATTAACGGATTTACTATCTAAAATTCTTGAAAAAAAAGGAGACAAGGGGTGGCAATAATTCTTCATAATCAGACCATTATACCATTGTCATATGAAAATAAAATCACAGATTAATTTTACGGTTTAACCGAAATTATGAATTTACTTTTAATTTTTAAATGGAAAAAAGTGCAGTGGTCACTTCAATAGCAAAACTAATTTCCGTGGGAGCCAAAGTGCGCTGAAAAGAGAATTGCGTTTGACATGGCAGTCGATCAAAACATTTATCGAGGGTTCCATCAGAATTTTCCGTGTTCGATGAACCATTGAGCAGTGCACTCTCTATAATAAATTCATTTAAACTCGATTCCCTTTCGACTGCCGTGAAGACTACTCTGTTTAGTGCAAGTCAAAATCAAGAAAAACCTTTTTATTGAAGATCTCATTCTCGTAAGAATATATAATAGCCATTCAAATCATTATGTGCGTTATTGCATAAAAAAGTACAAATTGTAGTTCCAAGCACTTTTTTTCTGTTATTTTTACAAATCCAGAACAAAACTAATCTTTTACAAGCTCTGAAAATATTTGTAAAAGTTTTATTAAAAGACAATAACAATTAATCCTTAATCCTCAATCCTTTGAGACCTTTGTTCCATTCTTTAGCACTTGCCAAACTTTGTAAACAAATTCTATCGCTGAAACTGAGTTTTCCTATTTAACCGAGTTAAAAATTCCTGCTGTTTCAACCGGATTTTTTAAAATCAATCCTATAGGCACTTTTTGAAATTTTCAAAAATTTAAACTGTTTCGCAAACTATGCATTTTTTAATTTTGGAAAATAAAGTGAGTCTTTTTTACTATTGCTCCTCCTAAAAAAGTAAAGCATTTTGTAGTAAATGGCCTAAAACCTTCAGAAATTTTTTTTTCTACGCCAAAGGTAAAATATCATCCGGGGAAGCCTAAAAAAGTTTATTATTTTTCCCTATAATAAGCAAAAAAAATCTGTAAACATCACGTTCATTACTGATTCTGCTCTCGTTCTCTCAAATAGACGTATGCTAACGTATTTTGAGGTTTTCATTACGATAGGAGCAGGGCATGACAGAAAAATTCAAGATAAAATGAAATTGTATAAAAATTTATAATCTATTATCAAAACAAAATTTATTTAACATATTATAAGTTGAATTTTATTTATGACAATTTTTATTTTCAATATTCTAATATTTCAAAGTAATAAACTGTGCAATATTAAAATGAATCACCAATTAGTAAAATTCATTAGAATAATTCAAATCAATTAATATTTAACAATAATAAAATCTTTGATCGGCTCGCATTTCTTCCAATATAATATACGCTGAAAAAACCAGTTCTCGTCAGATCACTGAAGTTAAGCAGCGTTGGGCGCGGTTAGCACTTGGATGGGTGACCATTCGATAAAACTGAGTGCTGTTGGCACATCGTGGGTGTGGTGAGCCCACACTTGTAGTTATTTACTACAAGTTATCAACCTAGAAACACTACCCGAATCGGGTAGTGTCACGCCTACCCCGAAAGGGAAATGGCTTAATGGTATACTGTTTGGTTCTAAAATTTTAATCAAAAAAATGCATTATTTTTGCGTTTTTTAGCAAAATACAAATGTTTTTGTAACAAATTTATAAAAGGGAGTTTAAAGTGATCACAATTCTGTGGAAAACCTGAAGCGTTTAAAAAATAGTTCTTAACAAAAATTCTTGATTATTTCTGCATTTTTTGACAAAAATACAAATCTTTTTTGGTGTCCCCATTTTTTTATTCATTTGCACCCGCATGAGATTATTTTATATATGTTTACGTATCATTTGTCTAAATTTAGCATAGTAGTATTTTCCGAAATCAAATAATTTGTGTTACTACAATGTAGCAACCCTGGCATGTGCATTTTGAATTCCTGTTAGTTAATCAGTTCAAAATAATTACTGTAACATAACTTTGTATTCGAAATTGATTTTCAAAAATACGATTAGTTTACAAAGGCTTGTTTATGCTCTCGAATAGTACATAGAGCTGTAATTAATTTTGTATAGTTTCATTGGGAAATTATCTTGCAGTGAAAGCGAATTTGGGAGTTCATTCGCGAAGGAGATTATGGATAATGTAATGTACTTCAAAGCACTAATTAGCAAATTAATGAATCACAGACTAATTTCAACGACCACAATAATCGCTTAGCATAAAGATCATTTGCAGAGCTTAGCCGAAATAATTACATACATCTTCCTAATAAACAGAATACATTTTTTTTTAATTTGTATTTCGATTGGAAAATTAGAGAAAACTGAAGAACAAGTTGCTTCAGTAGTGAAGCACATTTCTTGAATCTGTCTAAATATTACTGATTATCTGGTCAATTTTCATTTTTGAATCATTTGTTTCTCTTTCTACATATTTTCTCAGAAAGTTCTTTCTTCTTTTATCAGTTGGATGAACAAATCTTCTATGTATTCAGATACGTCTCATCAAAATCTGAAAATCTTATTCTATCTTTCCAGCCGTTTCGGATCTTTTCAAGAGAAGTTTCATCAAGGAGGTGAGTTGAAGGCACCACTTGAATATCCATCCACGTAGGGAGTAAGGCATATAGTGAGTAAGGAACCTAGTCTTTTTTAATTCTATTAGTCGAGCACGCGACTTCCTTGAGCGCCTCGCCTTTTTCTTCTTTCTTTTGATAACGTTATCTTTTAACACACACATTCACTTTCACAGACTTGGGAAATAAGAGTGTATATTTAGCTCTTGCTGAAATTCCAATTTGTGGCTCTGTCATTCATTTATTCACTTTTCTTTCTTCCACTTTGTGTTTCTATCATGCTCGTTATTCTTTCCCTCGAAAGGTTCGACGTTTCCATCAACCTGACCGAAACCACCCAGCCATTACGTGAAAGCAGTTATTAAGTCTTTACTGCTTTTACCTGTGTCCATTTACCAAAAGAATTTCGTTTTGGCATTTCCATTTGGAAATTACAATACCAGAATGACAAAGTTGTTGGAAATCTGCGATAGAATTAAGTTGTATGACCTTCTTGCCCTGGCAATTAATACGCTAAATTGGTGGAATTTTATTCAAAAATATACTCTATAAAATTGAATTCTTTATGAGCACTTCATACTTATAATGCTAAAGATTTGATTTTGTTGAACTTTGAAGAACATCCCAATACTGTTTTAAAGCTCTCACAATTTTTAGGATACTCATTTTCAAAAAAACTTCGATTTGTAGAATGCGTTTAGTTCTAGTGGCTATAATTTAGAATGAAAATCTGTCGTATCTTTTCTTTCTATTTAAAATATCAGTGAAGAGAGATTGAATTGCAAACTTTTTTTCCAAAAAGAATGAGCTCTCTTTATCCACATAAATCCATCTTGAAACGATATTGAAATTGTATTTGCATGGATCATTGAAAAAACTTGCATGAAATGCACACCCTTTCTCGTTTTATAGAACGTTCACGAATCAACCTCCTGTTTGCAATTACAAGTAGTTTTTTGTTAGCTTTATTGCGTTTTTCCTATGAATTAAAAACATCCGAACGACGCTCAATACAAGCTCGTCAAATCAAATAGAGATTCGAAGACTTCCATGTGATCTCGATAACAATGGTTCTGGATAAATGTAAAAATCCCTGGACCATCAATTTTCAGCCCTGGGAATCTGTATTCCAGTGACTGAGTCCACTGCAGAAATTGATGCTTTTCACACTTCGAGTGTTGGTGCTCACAACATCATTGGTTGAAAAAAAGAGTGGAAACAAACAAAAAAATAGAGAAAACAACGCTGAGAGAAAAAATGAATTTACGACGATTCGTGAGTACAAATCTAGATTTCGAAAAATGTAGATGAATCAGTAGCAACGAGCTTTTTAGTCAGATATTCTCTGAGATACCAAAAAAAAACAAACTCTTAATTTTATATCAAAAACCCTAATTTAGTACTCTGTTTTTCTTTTTCCTTTGCATCAGCAAAAAAATTCTCAACCAATTTGATCATTAGAATTTCTGTTTCCTTTCTTCCTTACTAACCCAGCCCCATAAAATGTAAACAATCTTGAATTGAAAAAGTGCAGGTACAAACTCGATTTGAAAAAGTGGAGGTGAATCAGTGGTAAGGACCTTTTAAGTCAGACATTCTTTAAGTTACTACACAAAACAAAAAATTCTGAATTGTATATAAAAAAAACCCTAATTTAATAAACTCATTTTCTTTTTCCTTTTTTCCTTACTAAACAAGTCCCATACAAGGTAAACAAACTTGAAATGGAAAGGTAGAAGGTGAATCAGTGGTAACGACCTTTTAATATTATTTATCATCGAAACAAAATCGAAACTAAAACGAATTATAATAATTTCTCTGAGTTGCTACACAAAACACATAAATTCTCAATTGTATATCAAAAATCCTAATTTGATAATCTGATTATCTTTTTCCTTTTTTCCTTACCAACCAAGCTCCATAAAGGTAAATAAACTCAATTTGAAAAACTGCAGCTGAATCAGTGGTAAAGACTACACAAAGCAAAAGAATTCTCAGTTTTATATCAAATTTAAACCTGATTGAATAATCTGATTTCCATTTTCCTTACTAGCCAGGCTGCGTAAAAAATAAACAGTATAAAGATCCGTGAGGTAATGAAAGTTCTTCAACGTAATAAATAAACGCAATTAAATTGAAGAATACAAAAATATTTGAAGATTGGAGAAAATGTTTTTTTTAGTAGTCATAAGAATGAAATCTAATTTGAAGGTTTTTTTTACTATCATGTTAGATTTATAAGAGATACAGTTTTCCCTCTGGGATTATGGGACGCTTTATATACTTTGACTGGCACTATGCTTAGCTCAAAAGCAAGACTTTAAGCTCTTTCACACTGACAGGCGAATGTTATTCTTATTCCAAACAAAAAGTATTTTTCTTCCCTTTGGAGTGTCGCTCGAGAATAAAATGCCTTTCAAACTGTACGATCCGTCGACTCGTGGCACGTTCTCTTGCAAGAGGCCGTGTTACGCGCGGAGAAATTGCAGCTGGGATACAATTTCGCAGCTGGGAGGAACTCGACGGATAGACGACCTGAACAGAGTCGACCATGCAGGTCATGGAATCTAAGAAATGGCAAAAAATAACAGGATAATAACAAGAAACCCCGAAAGAAGAGAGAAAATTCGAGAATTAAAAAAGAGAATTGGGACACAACCCAGCAATGTCTACTTCTGAGCTGTCTTCTGCGCATTAAATCACAATTTTATTTTGCAGATTTGGCAATATTAAGTATCAAGAATAATATTTCTGAAATACTTTTAAAAACGATACGCGCGCTTCACTTAGAAAAAAATAAATCAAGAGGCATTGCGTTCCTAATGTTAAACTTAGAAGATTTCATAATTTTGACAAAAAAGAAAAATTCATAGTGTTGAAAAATACTAAAAGTATAAATACTGACATTTCGAATTTCCGAAATTAGTAACTTTTCGATGTTCGTGAATTTTGAAAATTGCAGAAATTTTCAATTATATTGTTTCGGGAAGTTGAACTTTCTGTAATTCATTGAATTTTTGTTAACCTTTACATTCGGAATATTTCAATTTCATTAATAAACATTTTCGGGAGTGTTCTAGTTTTTTTCAATTTGAAACTCCGGACATTTCATTCTTCGGAAATCTTCTATTTCAGTAATTATATTTTTTTAGCATTTGAGATTTTTCGTTTTCGGCAAAATAATTTCATCTCCAATTTATAACATTATATCAAATTAAAAATAACTCAATAATGAATGTCTAGTTCTTGCATGGTTTTATATTTCAGGCAACATTTTTTAATTTATGCACAGTTAAATTTAAAATATGTATCAGTATTAAAAGAGTATTTTGGAATGTTTTATTCCAAAATGTTTACTTTTGATATTGTGTTTCTAATTTAAAACGTTATTTTAGTTTCGCAGATTCCCATTTTGTGTTTAGAATTTGGTTTTGAAATCTGTGAATTTACCATTTTTGAAGGGTACGTGGCCTATGCTATAGCCTTTAACAAAAATTACCATTAGAAAATTAATTTATTTATGTTCCTGGTTCGAAATACTAAAAGAATACAATATTGTACTAATGTAAATTAAAAGCTATACAATTTTGGTGTTTTAAATTTTTTTACTATAAAATATAATTATTTTGAAACGATACAATTATGAAATGTGTGTAAATAAGACTAAACCGTTTTGAATGTTCCGATATATTATTTCAATTTAAAGTGTCTTAATATCAAATTATTTTAGTTTGAAATAATTTAATGTTGAAAGTTTCAAGCTGAAAACTGATCAACAAAATAAAAAAATTTTAAATTTACAGTTTTAAAAGATTTAAGAAGGGAAAGTCATGAAACTTTTATAATAGTTGAAATGATTCTGACTTTTTTATAATTTACTCTAAGAAGGTTAGGAAGACTCCAATACTGCTTGTATATCATTAATTGAACGTTATTTCCTTTTGAAGTTATTTAATTCTGAACTCTAGATAAAAAACTGAACCAATTTAAAAATAGAGGAATATAAAACTGGAGGCATCCCGATTTTGCAAATTTCTGAAAAGTTCTATGAGACACTGTAAATATTCTAAAAGCATTTTTAACACTTTAAAGGATTCCGAAATATTCTGGAAAGTTTATAGGAATGTTTGGCTCTTCATTAAAAAATAGGAATGCTTTCTGTTCGAGTCCAGAAAACCAAAAAAAGTTTTTTGAAGGCATTGGAAATTAGATACTGGATGTTGTATGAGATTTTGAAATTTCTCAAAGTTTCCGAAAATTTATGTAAGGTGTGGAAAAGAAGCTCGTGAAGATTTTGAATAAAATACTTAATCCTCTCTTCATTTATTCGCAGTTATATGACACAATTTTATTCAACCGTATAAAGAATTCTCTAAATTTTTGTGATAAAAGAAGAAGATAATGATAATAAATCAGGCAATTAGCAAATCTAGAAGCAAAAGGAAGAAATAGTATAAATTGAGAAGTTGATATCGGTACCGTAATTTCTCTTATAGAAAAAAAGATCCCAAATTACTTCTTCTAATAAATATTCCGAACATTTTTTTCCAATTTTTGGTATCCCTGCTTATCCGAAAACTCTAAATTCAATTTTATTTTATTCTCTCTGTTTTCATTCCTATACAAAATTTCAAATTGTTCGAATGTCCTTTCTTTTTTTTCTGTCCAATTCCACTTTTGATCAGGTATCTATCTCTTTTTATCCAATTCTAAATACGTATGCATTTCTAACTAACAATAAAAAAACTAATTCTTAATACTCACTAATTTTTAATCTGTGAAGACGTTTTCAATTTTATCCCTAAGTTTTTGCAGTAATATTCAAATTAATCTTCTCCGCTTGTTCAATGTAAGAAAATATTCACTTAATGAGATTACTAAAGCCAATTGGATTACGAAATCAAATTTGAACTAGTCTCCAAATTCGTTATCAAGATTGGTTGTCGTCACGCGGATTCAAATACATGCGCGAGGATCTCCAAGATTAGGAGCAACGTTTGTCAGTTTGCAAAATTAATTAAAAGCACTCGAGGGCGCGTATTAAACGTTTTCCAAGCGGTAAATTTTAACTGCGGTCTGGGACCCGCTATATGTAGCAATTGAGCAAGGAGTGAAGAGGGGATGATAATGAGAGGAGGGAATGATAGAGAGAAGGGAAAAAGGGATGCAGGCCCGAAACGGGAATGCAAAAGATAGAGAGAGGATGGCGAATCCTTCACGTCCTGTTCACGTAAAGCTCATAAACGTTAACGTGTATAGTCGCGGGATGTAGGTAGGATGTACAAATGTATGTACCTACACATGCTGTTGTTCATGTTCGTTAACGTCAACGACGCGACGTAGTGAACGCCGATCTCAAGTCGTAGTCACGGTGTAGATTTAACGTTCTACACGAGTCAGGAATTTCTTATCCGACCTGAATACCATAGAGAGAACTGTCGTAAAATGCTTACTCCAGGCACTACAAGACCGAAGACGTTGCTCATCATGTCGCCATCTTCTGTACTTGTATTCCCTGTTCACACAAAGGGAATGCAAAATTACCACCGCGATGAGAGCTTTCAAGTTTATACTCGTTTTCGGTTCCACATTCGCCAAATCGCTTGATTTATTGATGTACTCAATGCTACTCGAGCGGCCATCCATAAACTACGTAACAGCTTTTTTAGGGAGGATTTCAGGAGAATGTTACGATCTATTATATACGAATAGGGACGGGGTGGTAAATTGGTACTGTTAAATAATATTTGCAACAAATCAACACTACAGAAAATCCATGTATTTCAAATTATAGCATAACGTTAAAGCTTTCCAGTGGGAACAATCGTTAAAGAACATCATGAAAACGAGTTTTAAATTTCGTAAGTCAGTCCAGACAACGTTCCCCAAACATACAATGTCCCAAAGAAGTTTTAAGGATTTATTTGGGACATTATACGTTTTTAGAACATTATTTGGCCTGGACGTTTCGCCAGAGGAGAGGAAAACTGCAGAAAACCATCTTCCTGGGTTCAGCCGATTTTCCGACTGTTGAGTTTGAAAGTAACCATTCAATGGAATCATGTCACCCATCTGAGTGCTATCTGCGGTTGAAATAGCTCAACATTCGCGACTTTTCCCGAGTCGAGATTCACCGCGCAGCTAATTTTTAAATTTAGTACCTACAACGGCGATACCACTCTGGAAACACCAGTTCTCGTAAGATCACTGAAGTTAAGCATTGTTGGGCGCGGTTAGTACATGGATGGGTGACCGTTCAGGAATACTGCTAGTAATTATAATAACAAAATTTAATAATGGTATAAAGAATTCGAAATCGGCCGAATTAAATTAATATTCTGATTTTTTTTCAGAGAAATGTTCTGTTTTATCAAAAGGATGTTTTTCACACGGATTTTATAATAACTTAATGAAATTTCAATGAATTTATTTACAGGATTCAAGGGATTTCAATAGATTTTTAAGGATAAACTTTTTTCAGGGTATTTTAATTAGGAAGTTTTAAGAGATTAGAGAAAATTAAAGTAATTTCAAGAATTATTATATTTTATGTACCTTTACGGGATTTCAACGGATTTTATAATACTTAAATGAAATTTGAAAGAACTAACTTCCCAAGATTTGAGGGATTTCACACTAATCCAAACTATTAATTTTTAATATTTTAGGATATTGAAAAGGATTCCAAAGAATTTCAATATATTTGAAGAATTTGAAGAGATTTCAAAGACTTTGAAATATTCTAGGGTATTTTGAAAGATTGCAAGGAATTTTCAAGAACTTTGAAAAATTTCACGTGATTTTAAATAGTTTCAAATAATTTAGGGTGTTTCAAAGAATTCCAAACAATTTTTAAGAGATTAAAAGAATTGCAAGGGATTTCCATTGATTTTAATGATCTTGAGGGTTTTACAAATATTTCAATATACAGCGCTTTAGGACCTTTAAAGGCCTTCAATATGGCATTTTAATGAATTATTATCCAGGATCTTCAATATTGTGAGGGGTTTCAAGTAATTTGAAAAATTATCATCAAATTTCCTGCAACTTCACGGGATTTCAAGGCATTTCTAGGGTTTTCAAAAATTTCAAAGATCAAAAAATTGTTTTAAAGATTTAAGGTTATTTTAAAAGATTCCAAGAAATTTCAATAAATTTTATAGGATTTCAGCGATTTTAGGGTATGTCAAAAGATTCCAAGGAATTTTCAAAAGCTTAAAAAAATTAAGAAGTATCAACAGATTTCGTCCAAATTCATAGAATTTCAATGGATCTCAAAGGGTTTGAAAAATTTAAAGAGGTTTTTAAATATTTCAATGTATTTTCAAAGATTTTGAAGAATTTTAAATATTTGTGAGAATTTTAAAACAATATCCATAAAAGTAAAGTTGTTTACAATTTTTTCAAGTACTGCAACCCCCAGGATCATTCAAAAAATTTTGAGTTAAAGATTAAAGGAAATAATATAATTGTAGTTGTGTACTAGTAATTAAAAACAATTGAAAAAATAAGGCTTTTGATTAATATTTTTCTAATAAATGACGCAGCTTTTTATACGTTTTAATTTTCAAGTTGCGTGTATTTTCTTTGCTGTATGTTCCACTCTTCTTTCTAAATTAATTTCTGGTACGGATAACGAAATAATTTTGTTAGAATTGGTGTAACAACATTTTTTTTTGGTTTGATGAAATTTTTGTTTTGCATACAGAGACAGTTTTTGGACCAATAGAACAACATTTTGTAGCACAATTGTATTCTTTTTGAACTAGAAACTGATAGAGTTATTGTCCAAAGAGAGAAAGGTTACAGAAACACAAAGTATGAAAGCATGATAGAACAGATAGAATTTTTGAAAGCAGAAATAGGATAAAGCACGTTTGAAAGCGACATAATTATGTGAAAGTTGAATAAAATTCGACAGAAACGTGATAGTAAGAAGAACATTTGGATTACACTGGATAAAAATTATTAATAATTACAATTCAGAAAAATAGAATGAAACGCAATGATATGAAATAAAATATAAGAAAATTGAAACCTAGGAAGAAAAGACACTCATGTATTGTGTTTTGTGGATTGAAGAAAATGTTCTTTGAGATTTATCACGTTCGCCAAGGGTCTAAAGTGGATCCAATAGCCACCCCCAATCATCCGTCCATCCAAGGTACCACTGTACCTTTTTCCCACTGGGATAATCTTGAAACACTGATAGTCTCTGAAAGCTGCTCAGTATTGAAGTGAAAGCATTCATTATATATTTCTTAAAAACAGTGAGTTAATAATTAGAATGAAAATTCCAAGTGAATTTTAAATTTACAAAACACAATACTTTAGTTTCCTGCCTTCACTTTTTCAAATGTACCTTCCCTAGCATAAAGACTAGATTGAATTCATTTCACAAAGAACAAAATTTAACTTTTAACCAGCAAATAGGAATAATTGAATTGCAAAGGAGCTTCTTTATCACTCTCTATTTAGAAAATACCTGTTGACCAAAAGTTCATCTAAAAATATCAAAGAATCAAACGTTGACCTTAATCCTGATTCAGAGTTCGAAAATCGTATTAACAATACAAGTTCTTCAAACGGAAATAGTTATAAGACTCTTAAAAACTCAAATATGAACTAAAAGTTATAAAATCGATAAAAATAACTAACTGTGCCTCTTACTTCCTTAGGCAATGATTTTTCAAACGAAAGAATATTTCTCCGATACGCTAGTTCCTGTAGTAACTTAATTCTTTCAATCAAGAACTTTCATTTCCTTCAAATCCAAAGTTTTTTCCGATTCTAATTACTTCTTTTCGGTGTAGAGAACTTGAATACGAACTAACAATCTTATTAAATTTATTCCACGGCTGTGCGTTTTATGCAGTCATCGTTAATCCATTTCATAAATTCAGAAAAAATTACATTTTGAAATACAACTCTAAATCTAAGTTAGTAAAAATGCAAATAAGAGTAAAATACGTTGTAACTGCCTTATTTAAATTAAAAATCGTAATGAGAGTTGTATTTTTCGTATCAGGGCCTAAAATATTTTTAATTTCGGAATACACGCCGTTTGTTTATCACGAAAATAAGGGGAAAAATTATGTTAAATAGAATTTAACAAGAAGACTAATTTTATTTAAAGAGACAAATTTTCAATAAAATACATCAAGTTGCAGCCAACTACTTGAATTTTCAAGTAAGAAAGATACATTTTCAAAATTGGAATAGTTAAATTCTAACTTTAAAAATTAATTTTAAACCAAATAAAATAGTTTTTGACAAAACTGTTTAATGCTCAACCGAAACAGCTGAAATTTGAACCAAATAGGTGAATTTACTACCGAAAATGATGAATTTCGAACGAAAAATACGATAGTTGATATTTAACCCGAAAACGATTTTAATTTTAAATGAAAAATTGTTTAATTTAGCTAAAGAAGATAAAATCTCTAACAAAGCAGATGAATTTTCAAACTGAAAATTAGAATTTGTCAATAAATGAGTTGTATTTGTTACCAAGAAAGATTTTTTGACGAAGAAGAGAACAAATTTTAACCATTTTCTTAAGTTTTTAAGCCAAAAAGACGAATTTTCTATAAAACAGTTGAATTTTTAACGTAAAAGTTAATTCTTCATCTAATATTTGAACTTTATAAGAAATTTTTCAATTTTCAAACCAAAAACGTTCATTCACAGCGAAAAATGTAACAATTAAATCCTCAACCAAAACAGAATAACTTTCCACCTAGAAGTTACATTTTTAACCATAAAGATGACAATTATACTGAAAAGATGGATGTTTGAACCTTAAAGACGAATTTTTTACAAGAGTTGAATTTTCAACACGAAAAAAATTTTCATTGAAAAACAAAAAATTTTACCACATAGTTATATTTTTGAGCCGAAAAGATGAATTTTTTTACAAAAAATTTGGATTTTCGAACCGAACGTTTTTAAGCAAAGAGATGAAATTTGTACCAAAGAGATGAATTTTCAACGAGAAAAGATTTTTAGTCAAGAGAAAAAAAATTGAACCAAATTGTTGAATTTTCAAGCCAAAAAGTCGAATTGTCTATAAAACAGTTATATTTTGAACAAGAAAGTAAATTTTCAATTAAATATTCGAATTTTGTACGAAATTGTTGAATTTTCAAGACAAAAAGATGATCTCTCAAAGAAAAATGTAATAGTTGATATTTCAATATAAAGGAACGAAGTTTTTAACGAAATAGTTAACTCATCGACCAAAACAGATTTGCATTTTTAACCAAGAAGGATGAAATTTCTACTAAGATAATTCTCGAACTAAAGAGACGAATTTTCAACAAAAGAGTTGAATTTTCAAAGAGCTAAGGTTTTTCAGTAAAAAAAAATCAACCAAAAAACGCCAACATTTTCAATATAAAACGACAAATTTTCAACCAAATAAGATAATTTTTTAAAAGTAATTTCAAGAATTATCATCAAATTTCCTGTAACTTCACGGGATTTCAAGGGATTTGAAAAATTTCAAAGATCAAAAAATTGTTTTAAAGATTTAAGATTATTTTAAAAGATTCCAAGAAATTTCAATAAATTTTATAGGATTTCAGCGAATTTAGGGTAGCCTAAAAGATTCAAAGGAAATTTCAAAAGCTTAAAAAAAAATTTTGATTGGATGTAACTATTAACTATATAATAACTATATAGTTGGATGTAATAGAATTGAAAATGTTCATTGTTTTCCCACATAGTAATGGCAATAATATTTCCTAAGAATTTATTACAAAGAAAAGAACAGATCAAACTGAGAGTCCATAATAACTAGCCAACTTTTTAACAAAATTGTTGAATTTTCAAAAAAACAAAACAAATTTAAACCAAATAATAAAATTTGAAAGAAAACGAATTAAAAAAAAATAATAGTGAACTTTTTAACCAAAAAGAATTAACTTTTAATAAAAAATAGTTGGATTTTTTTCTTGGGTTCTATTAATTCGGTTTGTAGTGAAGTGTAAAAATAAGGAAAATAGGGGAAAGACAATTAACAGGAATTTTGTTAATTTACTATAGACGAAATAATAATAGTCTAAATAAACATGGAAATTCATTTTTAGTACTTTTAATCCATAAGGTAAGAAAACTGGAAATTATGATTAGAAAATAAAATCCATTTTCCACTGAAAAATTTTGATTTCTGACAACACATGTAATTATAAAGTTGCACTAGTAACAAAGATTAGAAATAAACAAATTTTGTTCCAACAAATTTATTTGTTGAGGATTATTTACATAAAAATGTTACAGAAATCTATAATTACGAGTTTGGATAGTGCACATGCGTGTAGCAATAATTACTACTTGAATCAGTAAATGGTAACTATTTGTCAATGATTGAAATCTAGCTACAGAAATTAGTAGAAGTTAACTGACAATCAGTTACATTTTGCCAATACAAATTAAGAGAGTACAGGATTTGAATAGGTTAATTAGATGAAATGAAAAGGCTATCGCTAGAATCCCCCTATCCCCTGCTATCCCCTAAAGTTATAGAAAATAGCACACAAACAAATTTCGAAGCCTTTGTGACAAAAGGTCACGAGTAAAATGGTGATAAGTTAATTAGCTTTTTAAATGAAACTTTGTTGAGCTTTTAAGAGCTACCTTCTAGAGCTTTCCTCATTTCTCCACCTCACTCCTATCTCATTATCGCTTCCTGTTTTCATCCCTTTTTCTCTCCCGTTTCACTCAGTTCCCTTGAAAATCTATCCACTATCGCCATTTCCTCTGCTTTCCTTCATCCCTCTTTAACAATGAAAACCCCCTCCTTTGTCGTATAACCTTCTACGTCGACAACCTCCAACGTCTACTCTACTCTTGTAGAAAAGCCTTAGTATAAACGCGCAAGTCGAGACCCCGTAATCAGGACCATAACACGAAGCTCTGAGAGCACCCTTAACTCAACGGAGCTGCGTCACCTTAATTGAAAGTACACGAATACACATGAAACAAACGACGTTTCTCCTTTCTCTCAGTACCTTCGAAAGTAAACGAAGATTTTCAAACTTTCTAGTTGATTAAATACCAAAGAAAGCAGACTAATTACTTTTGTCTACAATAATGCATTTTTAGATGTTACAAGTCGTTAATCTATTTCAAAGAAATTCCACTTAAAAGTGAGACGGTCGTGGCGAGTTATTTCGAGAAAAGAAGCATCGGCACAAAGAACGTTTCGTAAACAGAGATTTTGTCTCACTGAAATCAATGTTTATTTTAATTTTAATTTTCTTTAAAATAGTATTTAAGATAAAATTTCATTAAATTAACAGGGTAGCCGAAAACTTTTATTTTTAAGAAACGCCGAAGTTTGCCTGATTTTTTTCACTGAGCAATTTTTAATTTTCCTAGCCATTAATATTCGAAGACCAGCATTTTAATATTGTAACATTTTTAATGCAGAAGCTTTTATAAACGGAATAATACAATAAAGTTTCGAATTAATATTGAAAAGTTTTAAATTTATTTATTAATTTCAACCAAGAAAGATTACTTTAGACATCAACAGATAAATTTTTAATAAAAAAGGAAAAATTTCCAACAAATTAGTTTAATTTTTGACCAATCAAGATTACTTTCAAGAAAGTAGTTGAATTTTCAACAGAATAATCAAATTTTCCACCAAATAGTTAACGTTTAAACCAAATGGTAAAATTTTTAAACACATCAGATTAAAATTCCACCAAAAAACCGATACATTTTCAACCAAATAAAGGAACTTTTTTAAAGACAGTTGAATTTTCAAGAATAACAACAAATTTTCAATCCAGAAGGACGAATTTTCCGTTCAAAGAAACGAATATTTAAAAAAGCAGTTGACCAAAAATTTTTTAACAAAGTAAGTTAAATTCTGGACCAAATAGTTTTTTTTACCAAATACCTGAATTTTCTACATACAAAGATGTATTTTTAACCAAATAGTCGAATTTTCAAAAAAAAAAGATTAAATTTCAACCAAATTTTCAATAAATCTAGATTTGTCAGTCACGAAAGAAAAATAAGTTCATGCGAATTGTTGAACTTTCAATCCAAAAAACCAATTTTCTGTAAAACAGGTAAATTTTAACTTTCATTTAGAAAGTAATTTTCAACAAATGAAAAAAATAATATTCAACGTAAGATGAATTTTCGATTAAAATTATAAATTTTCAAGAACAAAATTATTTTTTAACAAAGTGGTTAAACTTTCGAACATTCAGATCGATTTTTAACAAAAAAATATGAATTTTCAACAAAGAGCTAAACTTTTAATTAATTTTCCCTTAATTATTAATATTCAAAGACCAGAATCTTAATCTTATAACATTGTTAAAATAGAATATTTCATAAACGGAATAGAAAAATTTCAAATTAAAATCAAAATATTTGAAGTTAGGATCATTAGTAGTTATTTTAAGTGCCTCTTATAGATATTCCCTGGCGTTTGCAAGATTTTTTTCAAATCCTTGACTTTTCGCAAAAATTCGTATTCAATAATAAATACTACGTAATTACTTAATTGTATTTTATTTTTTCCCAAAGCTATTTTGAATACCTACTTATAATAATTTATACTTTAAATTAATATTTTTAAATATAATTTTCGAAGAAGATATTGTTAATGTATTGCAAGACAAATTACAATTAGTGTTTTTTTTAAAATGCAATTAACTTCCGAAATAAGGAAAACTTTGAGAAATTTAATACGCTCATTTTAAGAATAAATTTCAACAGAATATTGCTGATGTGTTGAGAATACCTGAAAAATTTTACAAAAATTTTGTCCATTTACGTTAGACATGTTTTTCCTAAATAAAAGCAAATGTCCATGGTACGAATAGCGGGACCCGGAAAAGGTGTTATTTGTCCGGGAATTTCATTACAAACAACTTTATTTTTTCGGTACGTGTAGACACTCCCTTTTCAAAAATATTGTCAATATACCAGCAATATTCTTTGCAAAACGTTCGAAATTAGTCCAACAACTTTGGAAAATGTTAATTTTTTTCCCACCTATTAATGGCAATAATATTTCCTGAAAACTTATAACAAAGAAAATAACTGATCAGACTTAGAGTCGATAAATCAACGCTTAAAGATGGGCCAAAATTAGTCTAAAATAAATTCAAAAATTTGTTCTAGCACACGTTTGCAGTTTTTAGAAAAATATTTAATTTAGGATAAGAGTATATTGTTCATCTACTTCAAATAAAAATGGATTCCAAAATCATTGAGTTAAAATTATTGCAAAAACCTTTCGTTGATAAGAAAG
>CAKNYM010051820.1:227286-290683 GCA_932195095.1 Andricus curvator | reverse complement strand
TATATATATATATATATATATACCATTAAACCATTTCCCTTTCAGGGTAGGCGTGACACTACCCGATTCGGGTAGTGTTTCTAGGTTTTTCTTGTAGTTATGAATAACTACAAGTGTGGGCTCACCACACCCACGATGTGCCAACAGCACTCATGTCAGTATTCTCGAATGGTCACCCATCCAAGTACTAACCGCGTCCAACGCTGCTTAACTTCAGTGATCTGACGAGAACTGGGTTTTTCAGCGTGGTATGGCCGTTGGCCATATCCACTTAACGAAGAAAATATAACTCAGACGTTAAATCCAATGAATTAATTATTATCAGTTTTGATTAAGAAAATTGGATTGGTATAAGTAATGGAACAACTGAATAAATTATCCAGATTCTATTCTATTCTCTTCTATTCTAGTCTAGACACCGGAAATTGACAACTCTGATTAATGTTTTTCATTGCAATGGAATTTTTATAAAGTTGTGTATATTTAGGACCACCTTGAGGAGTAGGTTCAAAAGAAATAATTTTAATTAGTTTTTAATTATATTATTTTCCTTTAGGTGACATGTCAATTATATTATAAATAGTTTTCATGAAAACTTTGGCGCAAGCATTTGAAGCTTTGAATAGAATTAATTGATCATTAACACATCCTTGGAAGGCAAGAAATATTTCCTTTTCCAGCAAACTTTTCTCAGGAAATGACACGTCATATTACTTTCAAAATGTGAGTCATAAAATGTAATCATTTCAATCAACAACAGGATTAAGAAAAAACTTTGAATTGTATAAGGTTGTTATGACCAAAAATAAACTGCGATTTCCTTTAGTCCTTTAGTCAATCATAAAATTGTCTATTGCCTATCTAGAATAATTAACTTGTCGATAGTCAGTCACTTTTGGCGTAACAATCATCAATTCAAATTGATGATACATAGAATCATAATTGGCAAGTTCCGATATTGATTTCTTTATACCTCTATTTAACTGATTGAATCAGTGACTTTTCTTTTCTCAATGAACAAATACAAATTTGAGAAAAGCACCTTGAAAAAATTCTGGTCCTCCGCAGAACCTTTTCGTCTATTTAAACTCTCATAAATGTCTTAGAACACAATAAAAGCAAACTTGACAGATTTTCAAACTGGGAGGTTCACGATCAATAATTTTTCTCGCCTGTTAGTCACAAATATTCCATCCGGAAAGGCAATTTATATCCGACAGCTGGTTGCGATAGATTGTACGGTTATAGTAGCCATGTTACACACAATACATGAACCGCAATGTCGCTCCTCGGGAGTGTCGATCGTAAAACGACATGAGGAAAATATACGCCAAAGTAGATAAAAGATGAAAGTAATAAAACCTCGTGACCCAATCCGTCCTACATTAAAAACTTGGTATTTTTTTATGAAGACGTACTTGCCAAAGCAAATGATTGCCAACCACGATACGGCCGGTCAGCCCTCTGTTTGATCAAGCAAAGTAGTTCAAATAGAGCATATGCTCAGCCAACCCCTCAAACCAAAAGAGCTATCGAACGTCTGATAAAATGTCTTTTTATTGAAGGATAGCAAAGAAAAGTATCTTTTAATTGAACAGTCTTTACTAATCGATTGTAATGATTATTAAGCAAACTTTGATGGATATAGTGTGCCTACTTGAATTCTAGAAAAAAAACTCCCTGATAATTCCAGATTTGTTTTAGGTATTTCTAGATTTTTTTAGGTGTAATTTTTCGTAGAAAATTTGTAATTGCTTCCTCATAGAGTGAGGTTTGTAATGACCTACATTTTCAGATCTACTTTTTTGACATATTTCAATATAATTCGACCCCAGAAGCTCAAAAATACAATTTAAAAAAAATTTCGTGTCGATATTCAGGTCTGATAGGATTTTGAACCAGATCGGCCATTTAGAGATTTGAAAAAAATTGGACTTGTTTATATGCGATAAACTTTTTTGATATTCAAGATACAGCAACACGATATTCAAAGTATTTGTTCGCGTTTTCGAGATGCATCGATAGACCTATTGTTGAACCTTTTTGAAA
Organism: Andricus curvator; assembly: GCA_932195095.1. Taxonomy (NCBI): domain Eukaryota; kingdom Metazoa; phylum Arthropoda; class Insecta; order Hymenoptera; family Cynipidae; genus Andricus; species Andricus curvator. The sequence continues at coordinate 288,634 of CAKNYM010051820.1, read as the reverse complement.
AACCGGTACCGATTTATGAAGTTTCAAAAAAATGGTTTATTCAGTTTATATGAGAAAGACTTTTTTGATATTCAAAATACGACAATACCATATTTAATGCAATTGTTCGCATCTTCGAGATGCATCGATCGACCTGATGTTACACCTTATATGACCCACCAGTACCGATTTGCGCAGTTTCAACAAAAAATTGTGTATTCTGTTTATGTGAAAAAAACTTTTTCTTATATCAGGAATACTACAGTGCTGTATCTGGCGTGTTTGTTCGCGTCTTCGAGATACGTCGAATGATCTATTGAAGCACCTTCTATGACCTCTTATGATCTAGCAATACCAATTTATAAGCTTAATAAATATATTGTTCATCTCCATGATATGAGGAAAACTTTTCTAATATAGGGAATATAACATTAATGTATATGATATATTTGTTCGCGTCTTCGAGACGCATCGATTTCCCGATTGAAGAACCTTTCATGATCTATCATAACCTACCAATATCGTTTCAATATTTTTTACCAAAATTATTCACTTTGTCTCTAAGAGAATTTTTTTGATATTGGAAATATAACAGTACTGTATTTGATGTAATTGTTTGCGTCTCCGGGACGCGTGGATTAATCTATTTATGAACTTTTGATAACCATTCTTGGTTGGTCAATAGCGACTCGAAAATTAAAAAAAAAGTACATTGTTTCTATGCAGAAAACTTTTGTTCAAATTTGGAATATAACACTACCGTAAGTCAAAAAGTTGTTTACTGTCACAGAAAACATCGTTTGACATTTTTATAGGCCCTCTGATTTTTTGAATATAAGATTTTCGGTAAGACAGAAACATAAGCTTAAAAAATTTTAAAATTATCCATTTTTTCTTTTGTTAGAGAAAAACCTCCCTCTATGAGAAAGCAAATTTATTTGATACCTTTGAGAAAGCAAAATGGTCATGAAATGAGCATAAGTAAATACATCTATAGTTCTTCGCAGTGGTATTTTCAACTTGAAATTTCAACAGTTTGGTAAAAAATTAACCTATTTGGTTGAAAATTACCTTTCTTTAAATTTATATTATCCAGTTACAAATTTAACCATTTTGTTAAAAATTTGTCTGTTTGGTAGGAAATTAATCTGTTTCGGTTGAGGATTCAATTAATTTGGAGAAAATTCATTCATTTGGTTGGAAATGAGATTCCTTCTGGATATTTATAAATATTTTGGTTAAAAACTCAACTTTTTTGTAGAATATATTTGTCTTTTTGGCTTAAAATGTTAACACTTTGGTAGAAAATTCAACTATTTGGTAGAAAATTCAACTATTTGGTTAAAAATTCAACTATTTGCTTGAAAATTATCTTTCTGTTGAAAATTCAACTGTTTTGTAGAAAATTCGTCTTTTGAGATCGACAGTTCAACAATATGGTAGGAAATTCCTCTATTGGGTTGGAAATTAACCTTCCTATTAAAAATTCATATTTTTTCGTTGAAAATTCGTCTTTTTGATTTAAAAATGCATCTCTTATGGTCTAAATTTCATCTTTCTTGGTTGAAAATGCAACCGTTTGGTAAAAAACATTCGACCATTTGACTTGAAATGTTAACACCTTGGTAGACAATTCAACTATTTGGTTAAAAGTTCAACCTTTTGGTTGAAAATTAACTTTTTTGTTGAAAATTTATATTTTCGCGTGGAAAATTGACTTGAAAATTCAAACCTTTTCATAGAACTTTCAACTTTTTTTTGTTGGAAATGCACCATTTTTTTAGAAAATTAATCTGATTTGGTTGGAAATTAATATATGTTGATGAGAATTTAATTGTTTTGTAGAAAATTTGTATTTTTGGCTTGAAATGTTAACAGTTAGGTAGAAAATAAGACTATCTGAAAGGACCCCGCACCAAATGTACAGAAAAAAGCCTTATGATAAAAAATTCTAAAAAAATTTTTTTCTTGTATTTTCGAACCTGCAAACTAAAAATTTAAAAGAAAAATGTCAGAAAGATGGACAGTTTTTAGACCAACACTTGTCCAAAGTTTCGATTTTTACATGTATTTTAATGGTAAAATGCTTATTTTAGCAAAATGTTTTTTTTTTCTCAAAAACGCTATGATAGATTTCACTGAAACTTTTATATTTTGACGATCAGGCGTACCGAATCAAAAGATTCATACCCACGAACTAGAAAGATTAACGATTCTTTGGGTATACAGCATGTTTTTGGGGGTGTTTTTGTACCCTAAACATCCAAGTAACATATGTAAATCATCATTTCTTAGTAACTAAAATCAATAGAGATTTTTATTCAACTGCTACGGTATGAAACGACTTTCCAATAAGTGGAGTAAGCGTACATAGCAAGAATATGTTTTGACCTGATTTTAGGGGATGTTTTACCATCCCTTAAACAATGAGTCTGAAGTTCCTAACGCATTAATCAATAACGAAAAATAATTTTATTTTTAAATGCATGAAAGCTGCTATTTTATGACAGAAAATATTCGCGTACAACCCTAAAAACTTCTTCAAGCACTTTCAACCCCTCATCAGATATAAAACTCACCCAAGCTACCCCTAAATATTTTTAAAATTCAACAAAACCAACCTAATTCAAAAATCCGCCCAGTTCTTGCTGATAATAATTTCAATTAATGCCAAAGGGGCACACATAAAGTCTCAACCCTTCAGCACATGTAGAACTCACCCCAGCCACCCCCGAATATTTTAAAAGTTCAATAAAATCACCATAATTTCAAAGTACACAAGGATTTTTCTGAAAATGTTTACAGTTGATGCCAAAGGGACAAAAAAGTGTCACAATCCCTCAGCACATATAGAACTCACCCCAGTAACCCCTAAATATTTTTAAACTTCAATATAAACAGCCCAATTCCAAAATACGCCAGGATTTTGATGATAATTTTTTCAATTGATGCGAACAGTTCACACAAAAAGTCTCAACACCTAAGTACATGTGGAACTCATCCAAGTCTAAATATTTTTAAATATTTTAAAAATTCAATAAATTCAAAAAAGTAAGATGAAAGGACAGTTTTCAAATACGCACTTATCAAAGTTCCAATTTTTACATGCATTTTAATGGAAAATGATTGTATTGAATTTTAAAAATATTTAGGGGTGACTGGGGTGAGTTCTATGTGCTGAGGTTTTGAAACATTTTTTTGCCCCTTTGGCATCAACTGAAAACATTTTCAGAAAAATCCTTGTGTACTTTGAAATTATGGTGATTTTTTGAACTTTTAAAATATTCGGGGGTGGCTGGGGTGAGTTCTACATGTGCTGAAGGGTTGAGACTTTATGTGTGCCCCTTCGGAATCAATTGAAATTATTATCAGCAAAAACTGGGCGGATTTTTGAATTAGGTTGGTTTTGTTGAATTTTAAAAATATTTAGGGGTAGCTTGGGTGAGTTTTATATCTGATGAGGGGTTGAAAGTGCTTTAAGAAGTTTTTAGGGTTGTACGCGACTATTTTCTGTCATAAAATAGCAGCTTCCATGCATTTAAAAATAAAATTATTTTTCGTTATTGATTAATGCGTTAGGAACTTCAGACTCATTGTTTAAGGGATGGTAAAACATCCCCTAAAATTAGGTCAAAACATATTCTTGTTATGTACGCTTACTCCACTCATTGAAAATTCGTTTCATACCGTAGCAGTTGAATAAAAATCTCTATTGATTTTAGTTACTAAGAAATGATGATTTACATATGTTACTTGGATGTTTAGGGTACAAAAACACCCCTAAAAACATGCTGTATACCCAAAGAATCGTTAATCTTTCTAGATCGTGGGTATCAATCTTTTGATTCGGTACGCCTGATCGTCAAAATATACAAGTTTTAGTCAAATCTATCATCGCGTTTTTGAGGAAAAAAACATTTTGCTAAAATAAGCATTTTTCCATTAAAATACATGTAAAAATCGAAACTTTACACAAGTGTTTGTCTAAAAACTGTCCATCTTTCTGACATTTTTCTTTCGAATTTTTAGTTTGCAGGTTCGAAAATACAAGAAAAAATTTTTTTTATAATTTTTTATCATAAGGCTTTTTTCTGTACATTTGGTGCGGGGTCCTTTAGCCTTTTTTATTAACAATGCAACTCTTGGGTTAAATTGGTTGAATAGATTTGGTATATATTTCTTCGAATTCAGCTGGTTTTGATTTCAAAATAAAATCTTTCTGAATTGAAATATCAACTTTTACATTTTCTCTTGAGAATCAATCTTTTTTGGTTGAAAATTCAGTAACTTGGTCGAAAGTTAATTTTTTAAAGAAAATTTAACTCTTCCATTCTTTGTTGTAAATTTATTTTTTTCTCTTTAGAGTTCAATTATTTTCTTCAAGATATATGTATTCTGTCGGAGTTTTTTTTTTTTTGATAGACAATTACGATTTTTTGTTAAAAATGCCACCAATTGGTTGAAAATTCAACTATTTAATGAATCTCAATAATAAGTGAAGAAATTTTTTTTTCTATTTTCTTGAGATTAGTAAAAATGAGAAGAAGAGGTTTGATTAAAATATATTTTGGTGCCGAAGTTATAGAGCCACTTCATTTTTTTTCCAATGCCTCTATTGGACTAAATCCACTATTCAAACATGAAACAACAAAATTGTTGTTTTTTTATTAACTCTAACATGTTATGTGTCCTGGCAGATTGCATTTCCGATATGTCAGACATAACAGAAGAAACGACAGATTTGAAAGTATACAGAGATATATTTGCAATTTATATTATGTTCCAGAATAGCTTTATTGAACCAGGTAACGTTTATTTTCTGAATAACAATTCTCTGACTGTTTCAAGACGTGAGTATTTAAAAAAGATATTTTTATTAAATATACATAGAGGAGCGTTCATTAATTCTATAAGGCTGCTTAGGGGGTTTACATTTATGGAATATCATGAAAGCATCTGAACCTCTTTGAATCTCTTAAAATCCCATACAATCCTCTAAAATCTTTGCGAATCTTTTGAAATTTCCTGAAATCCATTCAAATTGATTGAAATCTTCGGAATCCCATTAAAATCTTCCGAGTTCCTTCAATATTCTGGAAAATACTAGGCAATCTTATAAGATTCCTAAAAAGCTTTAAAAATCTTGCTAAATTCCATAAAAATGTTGTACTTCTAGGAAATACTTTGTAGTCCTTTGAAATATCTTTAAATCCCTTGAAATCTGTGAAAATCTTAAAAATAACTATAAATCGTGCGAAATCTCGATTACAATGAAAAAAATTGATATATTGTTGATATACTGGCTGAAAAATATGAAAACTTACGTAAAAAGGGGCGGAGGGGTGGTCACCCAAACCTTACAAATCTTTACAATAGGGGGAGGGGGTCTAAAATTTTAAAAATCATTCTTACGCAATTAATAAAACTTCCCCAATATATATTTTATGTTATTGCAAAAGGTCTCTTGAACTTACATTATTTAATTATGAATATTGAGTTAACATTTCACAAAAGCGAAAAATCTAAAGCGAGGAATGTCAAAATGAAACAAACAAAAGGAGACAGAATGAAGATAAAGGGTTTACGGGCTACACATGAAACTATTCGCAAAATGTTACACTGCAGCAAATAACTTTTTGAAACTGTGGTCCAACTTTATGATACAAAACAACTCGTTAAAAGTCTTTTTTCCCGGCGAAATTATTATGTGACACTTCATAAAGTGTTTTTTTATGTTTTATGAACCAAGGTTTAGAATTTTTGATTCATGAGAATGGAATTTAAATGAGAAAATGAAAAACTTCTTTAAACTTGAAGAAAAACTTCATAACATATTATTTCTCTATTTAAAAATTTAAAGATACTTCTAGATTTCATCGTAAATGTATTTCATTTGATGTAAAATATGGAAAGATTAAATACTTTACTGAAAAGTTTGAAATTTGCCCAAATTCACAAATAAATCAAACATATTGCTTTTAGAAATAAATTCCCAACAATACATTAATACTCGATTTAGTAAAATTGTTGAACCAAATGATTGGGTTTCACTGAAACTTCTAATTTACTTGATTTCGCAGAAGCTGTACAAGTATCCATGTTTAAAAATACAAAGGTAATTCGAGATCTCTTATGTTAAAGCTGCAAAAATGTTACCGATTTTTTAAAATTAATTTAATTGTTTTTTTTTTAATAATAAATGTAACTTAAATTTCAGGAACTGGCAATTAAAAGTCCTTTCATGCACTTGTAACTGCAAATTTATTTATGTAAATGCATTTATTTTATCTATTTGACATAAGATAAAAGAAAAAGTCGCTATGAGACAAATCAGTACTCAAATAACAAATTTCTTAACAAATTTTAAAAGTCCAAATAATGACCAAAGTAACAGAAAAGTTGTGTTTTATTTTTTTCGATAATTTTGCAAGTGCTGATGGAACTTTCACAGGAGAAAAGTATCCAAAATATCCAACTCAATTTTTTTTATTCTCAGCAGGAACTTTTCAGAACAAAAGTGCAAAAAAATTCCCACCGATTTTTTTTTAATTTTCTCAAGCCCTAATACTGATTAGGAGAAAAGTACTAGGAAGGTCATATTTAATTTTTTTCAACATTTTTACAAATGTTGACGAGATTTTTGTCCCAAAAACTTACTGCTGAAACATGTCTTGAGTACCAAACATGTTCAAAATATGTCCCATTCTAGGAAATTTTCTAATTGTTTTTTTTTCAGTAAAATTTTGTTAGCGCAAAAGTATCGGAAAATTGGCTCACAGAATTCCTATCAGCACTTGTAAATATTTCGAAAAGAAATTAAACTTTTCTGGTACTTTTTTGCTAAAAATGTATGAGTCAAACGGGGCATATTTGGAACTTATTTGGTTTTTTAGTACTATTTCAGCAGCACTCTTTTGGGAATAAATTCCTTTAGTACTTGTGAAAGTTTCGAAAAAATAAAATCGATCTTTTGTAGAACTTTTGTCCCAAAAATTATTCAGGCCTTGCAAAAATGTATTTAAAAATCAAGTGGGACTTTTCTGGTTCTTTTGTACCAAAAAAAGTCCTATTCAAAATACGAAAAAAATTAGTCGCACTTTTTCGACAATCTTGTCCTACAAAAGTCCCATCAGAACTTTTGTGCTCAACAATTCTGGTAAAGCGGAACATATTTCTAACTTTCTGGGTACCTTAGTCCTATTTCAGCAGCAGTTTTTTTGGGACATATATTCCAATCAGTGTTTGTAATAGTTTTTAGAAAAATAATATGAAACTTTTTTAATACTTTTGTCCTAAGAATTAATTAGGGCTTGTAAAAGCTTAATAAAAAAATAAGTGTTACTTTTTCGAAATGGCACTATTCCAGTACTTTTGTCCCTAATTGGGCTTTTTAGAATTGTTCAGAAAAGTTGGTACTTGAGTACTAATTTTTCTCATACCTAGTACTTTAGCAGGATTTAATACGGTATCTCGATGGGAACCTAACACATCATTTGGGCCATCTAGATGTGCAGACAGACTATATTGCAGGGTCAACTATAGGGCAGCCCTTCAAGATGAATAAAGCGACTATCTCTAGAAGGTTAAAACAAGAGGTTCAAATCGATCATCTCAGAGTGTCGACTTGGTCATCTAGAACGGTCGACTCAAGCGCCATAGAGAGTCGAACCGATCATCAGATATAGCGGAATTGATCATTATAAGGGGTCGAATCGCTCATCTTAGAGGTTCGATTTGGTGATATAAGATAGTCCACTTGATGTCTTCGGACAGTCGACATGACCATCTTAGGGGGTCGATTTGATTATCCTACATCTTCTATATTTGTTGTCCTTTTCATACTTATTCCAGTCTCTACCTTATAAGAGACTGGAAATTTTAAAATTAAGTGGAGCCTATCAAATCTGAAAATTTATATGAAAAACATGAATTCTGAAAGCATTTTTTATTCTTTGTGGAGAGTGAGGTGTATGAGACATATTTTGATATGTTAAAACATTGCACATTGACAATATATCTTTTGGAACACGAAAGGCTGAAGGCACGGCACGGTATCACACTGAAATGTAAGATTTCAAACATTGAAGTGAATTCAGAAACCAATATCCCACATCTCGTTATTTTCTGCATCATCAATGAATGCTGAAATTTTTTGCACGTTTTCAGTTTGAAACGACATGGTGACAACAAATTGATAGCTGAACGTCCAGTTACGCCTTCATCCTAAATCCCTTGCAAGCATTAAATTTGACGATGAAAATTCAAAAGAATAAATTTAATTCACTTTCAATCATGTTCTCTCTTATGTACTTCACTCTCCACGCATATTTGAAATATCAAAGAGCAGTTTAAACTTGTTAAAAATATGTTTAAGTTCAATAAACAGCCAATGTGACGCTGAACGGCTCAATGATATGCACTCACTCCGAAAATGCACTAGAGTCTTCTTCTTCTCTCGTATCCTTTCACACTGCATCCGTCAGATTGACAACCGGATTGGTTGAGGTTGGCGCGCTAATTTCAAATGAATAAATTAGATTTTTTCCTTAGAAATAAATGATAGATTTTAATTTCAAAGAGAGGAATATATTTTTTATCTTAAATATGAATTTACAATGATTACTAATATTCGTATGCACTTTACATTTATTATTTGTTGGGAAAATTTGACTTACACATTTATTCATTTCGAACAAACACGCCAACGGTAACTAATTAGGTTGGCCCTCCATGATGGGTCATTTGGTCTTCCGTGGATGGTCGAAATGAGTGAAAAGAAGATGATGGTATTGACCATCCCGAAAGGATACTTAGATTATCCCTGATAGTGAGTCTGACCTTCTTACAACACTCAGACTGACCATAAAATGAGAGTCTCTCTGACTATGTCGAAAAAATTCTGAAGGGCTCTTTAGACCATCTAGAAGAACGGACTAGCCCTCTAAATTTTGACCCTCCAACTTTGCCCATCCATTTTTCTCCGTGAATGGAACTTTTTTTACTCAAGGGAAGAGAAGAAACGGAAAATTTGATTAACAAATATGATTTTTTATTTAGAGATATAAGATCACATCCCCGTTTCTCTAAATGAAGCTCGGAATAAATCTAGAGAGTCGAAGCACTTAATATAATGATCTGCGTAAACGGCGCGGTCGTCCGTGAAGCTTCAGGCCTTGGCAGCGACCAAGTTTCACCGTCTCATTTTTCCTTTCGCCATTTGCTAATTACCGATGGGAAGCTCGGCTGAATCCCGTGCTTTCGCGTTACGAAATACGCGGAACATTAATTCTGAACGACATTACTTTCGGAGACACGAGCTGGAACGGGACATTCAGGAAATCGTAATTAGGCATTGTACAAGGAAACCATCGCGGTTCGCGGTGTGCTCGTCGGATTAAGCGAATAAATGAAAAGCTGAGTTCGAAAGACGATCGTGAAAATGGAAGTCTCCTTTCTCTGTCACTAGCAAACGGTTCGTCGAGAAATGGAAAATTTAATTTTCGCGAAATGTGGATAGACCTGCAAATTATCCCCGTAACCTTATCAGTTTTCGATAACGTAGAGAAATTCAGCTCGTTACGAAACGCGCGTCTAGACCAAATGGGGCCACGACTGCAAAGCGAGTGAAACGTATGAACTTTCCGAACGAAGTAGTAAAAAAAAAAGGGAAAGAAATAAAAAAGGAAATAAAGAAAGATAGAGGAAATGAAGTGAGCTCGAAAACTCGCTGACCGAGAGATGTAATACGACATATGTGGGGAAGTGACTTTTTGCATGTTTTTCGTTTATTCATCGAAACGTCAGACATCTTAATAGAAGAGTGAGGGAGAGAAAAATAGCAGCGACAAGAGAGAAATAAAGAGGCTTTTTGAACCCTCGTGCGAAATATTCATTTCATATAATGTCGTCATATTTGAATGACGGATGCAGGCGGTTCTTCATACTTTGTGTGGAAACATCGAAAGTAATGATAAACAGAGATAACATGAAATATCGGAAAAGAGAGAACATAGTTCCGCGAGAAAATTATTGTTGTCATTATTATTATTATTATTATTATAACTGACCCGGATTTTACCGAACAAAATGAGAAATGAATTGGAGATTCTTGCTCGTGTTCACATTGAGTAGGCAGGGGTTAAAATGTTTCATTGCGAATATAAAGTAAAATATTTGTGTCATATATATAGCAGATAAATCTGAAATAATTTTCAATCACAATGTAAAAGAAAAAGATGAAAATGGACAATATGTCAAGTTATCTCTTCTTTTATTTATTTTTTTCCATTAATTAACTTCTGCTCTACGGTTACACTGATACTAAAAGAGCTTCCATAGTGAAAATAAAGGAAGGCGTACTTCAAAGTTTGATCAGTTTTTTTTTATTTGTTACAATCATTCGAAGAATGATTGTTTGTTGACAATGTTTGTTTGATTCTAAAAATGACAAAATCGCTGATGTATTTTTTTTAATTTATCGAAAGTAAATTTTCCCAAGAACTCTACTTTAAACATTTTTATCTTCAACGGAAACAACGAAAGGTACAAAAAAACATTCATATAAAAGTTTGCACATCTAGAAAAGCTCTAAAATATATACCTCTCAAATTTAAAAAATAATTCCCGCCATAAAAAATAGTTAGACTCTCATAAAACTGATTGGATGCTTTTTTTATTACATCAGACATTTAAAAAAATGGGAAAAAAATTACAACGGTGGGACTTTTCGGAAAATTATTCTTATTTCTTCCATCTAATTTGAAAAAAATGAAAATAAGACATCCTATCAGTTTTATTTCTACATACGTAAATGTTTATTTGAACATTTTTTTACCTTTAATTGTTTTCGAGAAAAAAGCAAAAATTTGATTTTTTTAGAATGATTTCTCCTAATGAGAAGCAGTAGTTTACCAAAAACGAAACTCAGGAGATCTATAGCACACACTAACATCTATTTAAAAAAAATTAAAACATAAAAAGTGGGATTTTTGAGAAAATCTACTTTCAAGAATTTTAGAAAAACACCCGCCATTTTTTCATTTTTCAGAATCTCATAATTTTTTTAAGATAAATTGAAAACAATGAATGATTTTTGAAGAATTTACAGGTAATATTCACAAAATTGTAACAAATGAAAAAATCGTATCAAATCAATGTATAATATCAAATCATAATATGATATATCTCAATGAAAAATAATTCTTCAGCTTCGATTCTCGATTTTATTATTGTCAGGACACTTTGTTTCTGTTTATTGAAAAAGCATAAAATAAATTGATAAAAATTGAGGCTAATTAGCTAATTATCAATTTCCTGTGAAATATCATACTCTTGTTCTCTCTGAGCGAGTTCCCACTACACAAAGAGATGCACGAACATTATTCCTGCCCAAGGACTAAACTTCCTCGGCCTTCCAACCGACGTTATTCTGGCTCGAGTCTCCGGCGACGTAATTAATTATCCATTGAGCAACGAAGCTGCGGTCTGACGAAACGTTGATATTACTACTCAGCCTACAGAATGTACGTCATTCCAAGTCCTAATCGAGATTTGACACCATCATTCGAAATCTGAAGAAAAATTCCTTCATCTCAATATAATATTCCATCTGTTAGAAATTACAGTCGGAAAAATGTGTGGCTGAATCAACCAAATTTGGTGAAATTGTCATTATATATGAAAAAGGGTTGACGAAAAGAAAATTTTTGGTTAGCGAAGTTTGGTGGATTTAACCAAAAGATTTCATTAAAGTGACTAAATATTTTGTTCAGATTTAAAAAATGTTGATTGAGGCAAGCGAATTTGTTTGACTTAACACAAAGTTTGTTCACTTAGAACCAAACTTTCATGTAAATCAACCAAACGCAGTCAACTAAACAATTTTGTTGAATGAGCACAAATTTTTTTCTGTGTTGGAATTAAAAAGCAGCCTCATTTTCCGAACCAAGGATTTCATTTCAATTGATGTAAAATGCATCAGCAGAGTATCGGAAAATAAAAAATGATTCAGGAAAATATCCCGAACTTTTGAGTATCTTCATTTCCGCTCATAAATGTTTTACATCTGTTTTTTATGTTCTGAGCATAAACCATAGTTGTTAGCCATTGTACAATACGAAACCATAAAATAATATCTTGCAACATTTTTTATGTGAATTAATCTTAAGCTTCTTTAAGAAAAAGTGGTTTAACAAAATGTCTTGAAAATCTCGCACTCGTTGTTGAAAACCTGATTGGCTTTTGAATGGCTTGACATTGCTTCATTCATAATGTTTGATATTTAAATGTAGAATTTACAGTTAATTTCAAGTTGTTCACTTTGATAGTTAAATACTAATTTTAACTCCAGATAGAAATTTCAATAAAAATATTAAAAGTCGTCTAGAAAAATTTTACAATTGAAAAATATTAGTCAATTTTAAATGAAAACATTCAAAATTCTATAGGATCTAATTTAAATAGTTCTGAATATTATAAGAACAAATTAATAACCCCCTAATAGTTGCAAAATGAGTTTGAAATTTTAAACTTTCAAATAGTGAAATCCACAAAAATTCAGCACTTTATTAAAAAGCCTAAAAACTTAAATAATTTCTGAGTCATTAATTTCATTACTTAAAAAGTGATTCAAGACTTTCAAAACATTGTAATAAAAAAGGTTTTATATTTTCAAAAATAAACGATCTTCATTTTTACACCCAAAGGCTCGGGTAATTTCAATATTATTATTTATTTAAGACTAAAAATGGATGAATATGTATTTAAAAATTGATTAATTTCCCACTCAAAACCTTGGGATTAAAATTTTTCATTAACTTCAACTAATTTTAGAAGATGCCAAGGGTTTGGGAGAGATTTCAATGATTTTGTATACGCTTTTAACAGGTTTCAAAATATTTCAAGTATTTTAAAAGATTTTACCAGATTTCAAGTTATTTAACGGGCTTTCAAAAAATGTCAATTGATTATAACGGATTAAAATTTTGTTTTGAAGTTTTTGAAGATATTAAAAATTATTTAAAGGGATTTTTTCGAGTTTCAGAGAAATGTATAGGATATCGTGATTTTTTAGGAGATTTCAGGCCATTTTCAAAATTTTTGAAAGGCTTGAAAGGTCCCGAGTAAAAAAAGTCCTTAACTGGTAGTTAAGTACCAACTTTCCTTAAAATTTTCTTAAAGGCCAAATAGGGACGAAAGTACAACAAAATTTCCATTTTTTTTTTTTAATTATAACAAGTGCTGATGGAACTAATCTATATATCCCAGAAAAGTATTTATAAAATGAGACTAAATTAACAGAAAGGTTCAAAGTACGTCCAGTTACACCAGGATTTTTTTAGGACAAATGTGCCGGAGAAGTCTCAGTTGATTTTTTTTCTTGAGCAGAACTTTTTTAGCACAAAAATATTGAAAAATTCCCATTTAATTATTTGTTAACTTTTCATTTTATCATTTTAGACTTTTGAAAAATTCTGAAAAAAATAATGAGACTTTTCTAGTACTTTTGACTGAATAAATCCCTGGTGAAACGGGACATATTTGGAAATTTTTTGGTAATTCAGCGGGCCTTTAGCCAGTTTTTCAGTGGGATCTCAATGAGAATTTTTTTTAGTTCGGTTTTCAGAATATTTCAAAAGTGGTAAACCCCTCATCTAATACCAAGGCATTAGTATTTTAAGATAAACAAATATTTATTTGTATTGTTTTTGTAGGGTTTGTGTCGAGTGAACCGTTAGCCATTTTCTGATATCTTACCATAATTTAAGTATTTGAACTTATAATTAAAGCGCTGAATTAAGTAAAATACGTATTTTTGCCTAAAAACCACTTTTTATTGAAATAAAACTAAGCACTTAAAATGGGTACGTCAATCTGAAAAGGGAGCATGTTGTCGATTTTCTTTTAGGATTCAATAGTGGTTTTATGATGTAAGGTCAAAATGATCAATTTTTATGTGAGCGATATACCTAGACCTTTGATCTATCTTTTGACACCATTCTTGTTGCCTGGAAAGAACCGGAAGTGGGTGTATGTTACTTATGATTTTTCTCGAAAAACGATTTTTCAAAGTTCCAATTTCAAAAGTGCCTCATTATCCAACTTAGAAGGTTTGTTCCGGGCATAACATGTCGGTATGATGTCGGTATATATGAGATACAAAGAAGCAGGTAAAAATTTCAGATCAATCTAGAATTTCCGTGTTCCTCATTCAAGAAACACGTGTTTGTAACACCTCTCCAACCCAGGTCACTGATCAATCACTCTAGCAATCACCCCAGGTGAAGAGCTTCACAAAACCATCTTATGTCATAGAAAACACCCTTTACGTAACTTCGTACCAACAACCTGGTCCCTTTTCAGAAGAAAATTTATTTTAAATTTGTTATCTGTGGGAAAAAATGGATTGAATCCAGAATTTCAATAATCGTTTGAGGCTGAAATCCGACAAGTTAACAAGTTTAGCTGTTAGTCGATCGAGAGAATGGTTAAGACAGTAGCGTTTAAAGACTCGTATGATCGAGATAGCAACACGGGAAAGGTAGTTCGCGAGGGGCTTCATTATAGTTCGCTCGAAAGTTTCTCGACCAATCTGGCTTTATCTTCCGCGTCATCGTTACAACAGCTTGGCGTGCCAATGGATTCTCTCTTTCTCGATATCGAGCGAAACTTCGCTGGCAGTGGGGAAGTAAGCGTCCTGGTAAACCGTTGTGATTAACTTCTACGACGAATTAAATCACTTATATTTAAGGAGTCAACCCTTATCTACAACCCTTAGATAATAACCCCTAAAATTGTAATAAATTTGAAAATTTCAAATTTATTTATTTCATCTCCAAAGGATTACTTTTCTACCAAAGAAGATGAATTTTCAATCCGAAAGAACGAGGTTTTTGTCCGAATAGACGAATATTGAACAAAACTGTTGAATTTTTGACCGAAGAAGATGATTTTTCAACAAAATGATTAAACTTTGAACAAAATAGTTACATTTTTAACTAAATGCTTGGATTCTCTCCACTAAAAAAAAAGATTACTAAAATTAAAGAAATCTATTACAGAATACGTCAAACAATTTTTTTTTTGATTGAACAAAATTTTTCTTGTCTCAAGAAATTATGGCTTACAAAGGAAGAAATCATTTTTATTATTAGAAAAATGTCTTTCGTTCAAAAAAATATTTTCAAGTAATATTTCTTCTCGGTGTATCTTCCAAGATGAATTTTTAACCAAATAGTCGAATTTTCAACGAAGAAAATTAATTTTCGGTCAAAAAAGACGAATTTTCAAAAAAATATATATAAATTTTTAAACATATAGTTGAATTTTGAAGCAAAAAAATGACATTTTAAGACGGCAGTTGAATATTCAACCGCAAAAGTTAAATTTAAAAAAAAAATGAATTCTCAACGAAAAATGTAAAAGTTTATATTTAAATTTAAGAAGATAAAATTTCGACCAAAAGAGATGAATTTTCAAAACAAAAAGATGATTTTTATACCCAAAAGACGAATTTTTTGAAAATGCATAATTTTTGAACACATAGCTGAATTGTCAAGCCAAAATACGAAATTTTTAACAGACAGTTTAATTTTCAACCAGAAAAATTCAATTTTGAAAAAGATGAGTTCTGAAAAAAAACATGTAATAGCTGATATTTCAGTAAAAAAAAAAATTTTTCAAACAGTTAAATTTCTAATAAAAGAGTTGAATTTTTAAAAGAATGATTAAATTTCCAACATGAAAGTAGATTTTTCAACCCACAATAATAAATTCTCAACAACAAACGTGAATTTTCTAGCAAATAGTATAATTTTTAATTAAAAAGGATCAATTTTTAACCCAAAATAAAAAAGCTGAATTTTCGGTTAAAAAATCAATTTTAATAAGAAAAAAGAATTTTCAAAACAATAATAAAATTTTTAGCTAAACAGATCAATTTTCGAATAAAAAAATGAATTTTCCAACCAAAAAGACAGATTTGCAACAAATAAAGACTTTTCAGTGAAGAAAAAAAAAATTTTATCCGAATTTTTGAACTTTCAAGCCCTCAGATGAAGGAATTTTTAACGCAAAAGTTAATTTTCAAACAAAAATTTTAATTTTTTTTCACAAAAAAGGAAAAATTCAAACCAAGGACATTAGTTTTCTACCAAAGAAGTGAAATTTTCAATTAAAAGAGTTCAATTTTCAACCAGAACACGAATTTTCAGAAGAACATCTAGTTAAAATTTCAACCAAAAAAGATTTTGCTTAAATTTTCATCCCCAAAATATACATTTTCATCAAAAAACTTAATTTTGTACCAAAATGGTTAAATTATCAACCAGTTGAAGTTTCACCCAAAAAGGATGGCTTTTCAGCAAAATGGTTGAATTTTTAACCAAATAACAAAATCTTAACTAAAAAGGTAATCGAAAACAGCAAGCAACGGCAATAAAAAGAAATAGAAGTGGAAATACGTGCAAAACTAAATTACTAACAAGAATATTATATCAGGGTGGTCGTGAAATTTTATTTTAAAAATTCTCTTATTTTTCCCTGACCAATTTTTCATTTTGCCTGGATATTGAACTTCAAAAACCAGAATCCTAATTTTGTAATATTTTTAACATATAATCTTTTATAAACGGAAAAAAACAATTTTGAATTTATATTAAAAGTTTCCTTATGTATCATCCTTGTCAGTTACTTAAAGTGCTGCTGATAAAAAATTCCCTAATGTTTGCGAAATTTTTTTCAAATCCCTGAAATTTCCAGGTTTTCCCTGATACACTGTCGCCCTGTGTAGGTATATCCAAAGAGAGAAAATGAAATAAAATAATGAAGATTCTAATTTGCAATTATCGCATTACCATATAAAGCGTGGTCAGAATCGTGGGATTGCGTTATGTATTTCAGTAAAGCAAATTTTTTTTTATTTGTCGTCTCTTGAGTGTGAAGTGATATTAAAAGGCGACTAGCTTTAATCTGATCAGATTTTACTGAGAAATAGAAGAAATGTGAGAACGTGAATCAGACAACCGAAAGATTTGTACCTTTCTAGGCTACAAAGTTGATGCTTCATGGGAACTTTTCATTTTTTATAAACAAGTAGGATATACCTTTGCCCCCGGCAGAAAATAATTTTTTAAATACCTTTAACCCTTTTGGAAATATTTTTGATTCAGATCCCGCAATCCATAAAAATTCTCTGATGAGCTTTCAAACTGTTGGAAAAATATTTCAGTATTCAATGATAAAAAGCATACCGATGCAGAGAAGGAATTTTCCCAAGAATATAAAATAGCGAATCCAAAAGCGAAAAAAAAGCAAAAACATTTGTGAAAATAAACCAAACATGAATTCCAGAAAATGAATATTTGATTAATCGCGATAATGTGAAAAACAATTCCTAAAATCAATAAGCATTAAACCTTAGTGCATTCTTCTTATAAGAGGAATTTAGTAGCTTATTTTTTTTTATAAACTGAAGATTCTATTCTAATAAATGAAATTCAATAATAACACGTATATTAACAT
This sequence comes from Andricus curvator, assembly GCA_932195095.1. Lineage (NCBI taxonomy): Eukaryota > Metazoa > Arthropoda > Insecta > Hymenoptera > Cynipidae > Andricus > Andricus curvator. The sequence continues at coordinate 271,135 of CAKNYM010051820.1, read as the reverse complement.
GTTTTCAAATAATAATAATGAACATTAAGAACAATATCTATTTAATGCAAAAGCATATTTCCTGTAATAACTATCATTTATTTTGTTAAATAATTTTATATTCGTAATTAAGTTTTCCAGAATTCAATCATTCCTATATTTCACTGAATAACTTATTATACCCCTCAGATCTTGATTCTAATAAATAATTAAATTGATTAAAATAATAACTTCAGATCTTCTATAGTTGATATGTATTTTTTTAACCGGAAAATTAGTTTTTAAAAAATAGAATGGATTGTCCGGTCTGTCATATTGAAGAGGAGTCGTGCTAGTGACATATGAATCGTGACATGTCAACCAATTGATATCTTCTGTCACTATATTCCATATGTTGAAACAAAAAATACTATTTTGAGAAAAAAATGCATTTAACGGATATTTTATATAAATTTTTTTTTCAATACTCTATATTCTGTCTTTAATATTATAAATTTTAATTTTATTGAAACAAATCAGTGTTCTGAAATTATCCATAAAATGAAAAAACAGAAATTTACATAATTTTAAATAAATATTTTTACTATCGTATGAAAAATCGAACTAAAAAATTATTCAAAACGTTGAGAGACACCATCATAAACAATTACCTTGGATATTATCCGCACTCTACTTTTTCATCCCCCGAAATTTCATCCTCCACTTTCTCACATTTTTTTCATAGAAACACTCCACTTTATTCACTTAAATAATCACCATACCACTTATAATAGGTATCTCAGAAAAACTTTGTTTACTCCTGTCAATTTCGAAAATATTCACCCTCAAAGTCACCTGTCACGTGACTCAAAACAAGAACACATTGGATGGATCACGACTCTGAATATTTTTTATGACACTCTTAAAAATAAAAATAATATTAGAGTCAATCTAAATAAGTTTTTTGCGAGAGATATGCAGAGCGCTTCGGATATGCTGGCAAGAATCCTTTGGGATATGTTTCGTAAGTCGCGAGAATTGTCGCTCAATCAGTAATCCTCATGCAGGATCATCTCTAAATTCTCTCCAAATGTTTATAAACATATTCCCTGATTTCAAAATCTCCAGCTAACAAGATTGTTTCCAGGTACAACTCATCTTCCTACGTTGAGTATTTTCGCTGCCAAAAGTCGATCTTTTCTTTGTCGATTTGTCAACTCTATCGACAAGAGAAAAGTCATTTTTTATTTTATTCTAAAGATGTTCAATGTATTCATTTAAACAAATCAACCGCGAAACCGGAATTAAAAATCTCTAGGCCAAATCGTAGCGACAAAAAGGGAAGACACGCACGAGTAAGGGTTGGGGTGAATTTCGGTAAATTCGGTGCAACCCACACCGAACACGAACGCTCGGCACGCGAATTCGCCGGCCGACTGAATCTCCGTCTTTCGCGAACGAATCAGCCGCTCCGTCTACCGACCCCTTCCCCCACCATTATCCCACTCAGGACGATAACCCACCCCGTGGGCCACGCGAAAAGATTTGCGCATGCGCCACATGCGGTATGTAGACATCGTACTTAGTACCTGCTATATGTTTCAGACGGTAGGTACCTACGACCGTGCACCGGAAAAAAGATGCTGTCGCGACGAGTTTTGAGATATTCCAAGGGCGAACCCGAAGACAATTTAAGCAACGCCCATGGGTGGCTTCTGAATTATGATACTGCGGAGGGTTTACAAGAAGAGGATCTAAAGGTGCTAGCGCAGAAATTCCTTTTCAATTTTGAAACCCGTTTTGCTATTGAAATGGCGCTAAAATTAAACGGATATAGTAGCACTGCCGTCCTGATGAAGAAACAATACAACTGCATTTGAGAAGAACCGAGATATTCAATAAAACGCGTTTGCATCTGTACTTTTTAACGTATGAGAGTTTTTGAAAAAAATTACTGTTCTTGGGTAAATCGGAGATGCTCTATTCATTGAAGCAAACAAAAATTGCGAATTCCAATTATTTATATGCAAAACTGTGGATATGCTAGATATTAATGCACAAAGTCGCCGAGAATCCTTAGTAATAATCACATCTGCGCAGATGTGCTGTCGAATACAGGAATCAGCCTTCAAGAACCCCCGAGTTTATTGCTGGAGAAACTTAACAACTAGAAATTTTCCAAAAATTGATAAAGGAGTAAAATTATGATGTAATTATTAATTAATTTTTGTTATATTTTGATCATTAAAATCATTGTGTGAGCACAAAATTCTTCGACTTCGAAGGATATGAAGTACATTAACATTTTCAAATAATGCTGAAAATTTTGAGTTATATTAAAAGATTATAAAAAATGTCAAGGGATGTCAAAGAAATGTAGGGTTTCCAAGGATTTCAAGAAATTCGAAATAATTTCACAAGATTAAAAGGATATATAAGAAATATTATGGTTGAATTAACCAGAATTCCGGTTAAATTAACCAAAAATTCTGGTTAATTCAACCATAATTCTGGTTAGTCTAACCAGAAAAAATAGTAAGGGCATATTTAACCAGAATTCTGGTTGATTTAACCAGACATTTTTTTCAGTGTAATGAAACTGTTTTGTTGAAAATTATTAATATTTTTTTTTTAAATTCGTCTTTTTGTGTTGAAAATTCATCTCTTTGGGTAGAACATCTTTTCTGGTTGAAAATTCAACTATTTTGTTGGAAATGCAATACATATTTCTGCTCAAAATTTTAGGAATTTATAGTGTTTGTTATTAAATTCAATATGTTATCTATATTAATTTTATTTAAAAGACTTTGTAAACGTAAAATCCGTCTTTAGCCATCGGCTGCGTTACTTTCGGGTGCGGGGGGTTAAAAAGGCCAAAAATTGGTAACATAGTTTATCGATGGCCCATCATTTGAAAAATTTTCCTTGTGAGAAGAATGTAGCTTGGCACCGCCAGGCCTTCAAAAAAAGTACCCTGGCGGCGCCAGGCCCCGCCAGGCCTCGAATACACCACTGCGACTAAGCCTTGACATTTGACACTTGGCCATTTTTAGATGTATCTCGAGAATCCGTAAATATTTTTTGATTTCTATTGCGGGTCAAATTGAAGATAATTTTTTGAGGACCGATGAATTTCAGATTTTTGCTGCAACTTTTCTCGGTTATGCCACAAGTTGAATTGGAGGTACAAAATTCGAGAAATTCTTGCATTTTTTTTTAACTTCTCACGTGGTCCTTTCTGTTCAAAAGGTCAAAAATATCTCGGTTGGAGATCAATCGACGAGGTATTTAATAGGCTTTTCAACGGTATTTTAAATAATTTCTCGCTTCTATCCCGAAAGGGCAATCACGCTTCAAAGTAAGCAGTAATTTTTAATAGCAATCGTGCTAGTTGTACTGACAATTTCCGAGGGTAGTGTAGCTTTTAAAGTACATTGTTTCCTTTATCCTCATTTTATTTCCAATGGGTTATTAGTACTTTTAAAATTTGTTTTCTTGTGAAATTTATCGATTTACAACATAGAGTGCATTTTCAAGAGTGATCAGGTAAGCCCGCAATGTTTTAGAAACAAAACTTTTTATTTCAGGTTGGGAAAGATCGCGTTTGATTTGCATCTTTATTTGGCTTTCCTACTGAAGCAGTTCAGAATATTCATAAAGATATTATAATATTAATTCAGAACTGAAGAAAGTTACTGAAGGACTTTATGCAAATTTCAGTATCAAAAGGGTGAAAAAAAAGCTATATAACCATTACGTACAATCAGTCATCGTGGAAGGTGTTCTGTGAAGATGCTCCTGTGTATCTGATCCTCAATTGGGAAAATTAAATCAATCTTGAATTAGGTGCAAACATGAATGAAATTGATCCTAGATAGGGAACATCCAAAATAATAATTGAAGTTAATGTTAGATTTCCTTAGTGAAAAATTAAAAACCCTACTGTGTCATTCATCTCCAGGAATGGAACACGTTCTTTTACAACGCGTTTTCATTCGTGAACTCAAGAACCCACTCCTAAAGCTCGAGAATAATTGTGACAAATTTCTCGATAAACAAATTGTTGATGGTGAAAAGCATACAAATTTAAATTTATTTTGCAATAAACGAAAACCGAGTAATTTCATCTAAAGTTTACTTCCAAAGCTCATCCAAAAACTATAATATAAATGGCAAACAAAATTGACTCAAATTTAAGAAATCAACACATTGACTGGGGATAAGAATTTTTAGATAAAAGAAGCTACTTCTAAATTGAAATATCAAATTAATATTGATGTAAATTTTTTGTCTTCCATAGTATCTGTTACTCAAATTGATATGAATGTAAAACAACGACAATATTTTTTATAATTGATGGACATTGATGTCCTAACTTCGGGATTAATACATAATATTTTGGTACAATATATAGATAATGGAACCATTCCATTTCTATTTAGTAATACCAATTTTAGGCAAAAAACACTAATATATAACCTGAAGTTGTTACAAATTGTAAGCTTGATTTTTCAAAGTCAAATGAATTTTATTTTAAATAACCGATTTTCGGTGAAAAACGATAAAATACCATATTATTGCTCTTCTTTGAAATCTATATCCATTTCAGTTGAAAAAAGCAAGAATAACTTTAAAAAGTTAAAAAAATTCTCTTCTTTGAAAATACTTTATTATAATAAAAGTACCAATTGCCGACATAAAACGCCCACAAAACCAAAAACTATGAATTTAATTAATTGAAATGATAATCTGAAAAATCTTATGATTTTATTTCAATACATATTTTTCAAGAAAAACACTAACATAACCACAAAAAACTATTCCAAATTACAAATCTTCTTTAAAATTCAACAATTTTTCTTCGCGATAACCTATTTCCGGTGTAAAACATTAACTTTACCTTAAATTATTACAAAATTGTAAATCTTCTGTCAAATCTGAATCTATATTTTCTGTAAAACCGCTGGCTGAACTTAAAATTGTACGAAAAATCTGAATCTTCTTCGAAATACAATGATTTTTGTACTAAAAATAAGGATTCTCCGTATAAAATGCCAAAAAAACCTAAAAAATATCAAAAGCTAAAATTCGGCTTCAAATATTTGAAATTTATATATATTTTTTCTACATTGAAAATAAGAATTTACAAAAGAAAGTACTATCATGTTCCAAAATTGTTAAAAGAATTTAAGTCTTGTTCAAATGATACTGATTTTTTTTGAAAATCGCAATTTTCCAGGTAAAACAAGAACGCAACCTAGAATTGTTCAAAACTTGGTATGAATCTTGTTCGAAATATAATAATTTTTTTTGTAATAAAAATAATTGTCGACGAAAACACTAGTATAACAGAAAATTGTTCAGAATTGTAAATTTTCTTCGAAATCTAATGATTTTTGTTTAAACTAATCGATTTCCTCAAAAAACCTTAATAAAATTTCAAAATATTTAAAAATTTCAAATATTGTTTAAATTATGATGATTTTGTATAAATATTTCTTTTTAGTATATGACGCTAACGTTGCAGAAAATTTGGCAAATATTATGAACCTTTGAAATTAAAAATGTCAATTTCCGGTTAAAAACGCTGGAAACGAAAGAACGTAAATTGTTTTTAAAAAAATTATCTTAAAAATCTAATAATTTTTTAATAAAAATACCCATTTCTGATGAGAAATTCTAACGTTGATGATGATTTCAGTTATAGAATTCAAATTTCTTGTGAAGAACTAGCATAACGTTAAATATTTAGAAATTCTGAGTCTTCTTCCAAACTGTATGATTTTATATTAAAATTATTTTTCAAAAACCCAGTGTCTCTTCTTCCCGAAATTTGCGATATGTCAAATATTTTTTATATGCGAAATTTTGATACGACTAATACATTTTTATTTTCTAGCTCCGCTAATTTTTCAGGTTGACTAGATGCAACCTTTTAAAAAAAATTATTTTCAGTAAAAAGCACTAACATAAAACATGTATAATATTTTCAATACTTTCTTGATATTTTGAAAAATTTAATTTAACCGCACAAGAGTATTGAAAGAACTTCTCTATGATTTTCTGATTAAAATTTATTATTTTCCGATTTAATTTTTGACGTTAAAAATTGAAGATATAAAGCAAACTTCAAGTAATGAAAACTCAATCAGATTTTCAACATATCGTTACACCACTTTTTTAGATAGGATTAAAAAGTAAAAAATAGATTCCTAATTTTGTAACCTTATTCTATTCACACGTTTTTTGTTAACAGATTGCATCTAAGGCCTAAGTCATTTGCATTGAAACAAATAAAAATAAAGTCAAAGAGAATGAACAGAAAGTTAACTCGACCAATCAAAATGGGACAATAGACGTTTTGAGCAATACATGTCGAAGCTCATTGACGAGCAAAATAATAATTGAGAGGTGCAGAGTGTCTGCCACGATCAATTTAGTTCTGACCAAACAGCCAATATTATCAGTTATCGGATTATTACGGCAAATTGTCCAGGTACGCCTTCTGAACCAAATGAACCAAATTGTATACATATATGTATGTCGATTCTCTTGCGGCACAGCCGCAATCGGCTATATGAAGTAGGGCCGGGATAGGGTCCTCCAATTGTTTATTTCAAATACAGAGTTCGGTAACCATATTCCAGATAATGCACTTAGGCAATATTCCAGCAAATATCAGCAAATTCGTGTGTTTCTAGTCAATTTTCAATTATATGCAAATAACCCCATAAGAAGCAAATGATATTCTATTATGATTTACGTTGTACAACGATTAGGGAGTATGTTCTTTGAACAATCTAAAATAAAAAAATTTTACTCTTGAAGAAAAAGTGTTTCTGTGCAATATAAAAGATCTGCAATTTTTAGGCAACTAATTTTCTAGAAAACCTTTGCTAAAACATTTTTTATTGGAGAGACTAATTTTCGAATAGTTCTATTTGAAAACTAAGGGTTACTTCAGAAACATTTTTGCAAACAAATTTGCTTGGTAAAGCAGGCCTGAGATTGCATGGAGGCCATGGATGCCAGGTTACCCCAATTATTCTTTTGAAAATTCCAAGGTATTTTGAAGAATTTCACAAAATTTAAGTTATTTTATGGGATCTCCAATTATTTAAAATGATTTACGGGATTTTGAAGAGTTTAAAATATATTACTAGATTATAAAGCATTTCAAGAGATTTGAATATTTTTAAGGCATTTCAAAGATTTTTGTAGGATTTCCAAAGATTTTAAGCCCGATTTTTAAAGAAATGAATGAAATGAAATTTCCAGGAATTCTTATCGTTTTCCAACTTTTCAAAGGATCTCGTTGCATTTCAAATAATTTCACAAGATTTGAAGGATTATATTAAATTCCCAAGAATTAAAAATATGTCGAGGGATTTCAAAGATTTCTAGGGACTTGAACAGATTTAGGGGACTTTAGGAGACCTTCAGTTATTCAAAATGATTTTTGAGATTGTAGGAGATTTTAAACTATTTCAACTGACTTTATACAATTAGAAGATTTCGAAAATTTCAAGGAATTTCAAAGAATTTCGTGGAATTCACAATTATTCAAAGTTTGATTTGAAGGAATTTTGTAGAGAACTTTGAATAAGAAATGAAATAAAATTGCAACGAATTCCTAGTAATTCCAAACATTTTAAAGGATTTTCTGTTATTTCAAGGAATTTCACATGATTGAAAGAATTTTATTGAGTCACCAAGAATTGAAGATTATTCGAAGGATTTAAAATATTTCTAGGGATTTGAAGTTTTTTTTAGAAAACTTGATTGTACAAGTTTACTCTTGATTTATATTTATATTGAAAGGATTTCAAATGGTTTCTACTTATTTTAATAGATTCTTACGAATTCCAAAGATTTCAATGGTTTTTTAAGGAATTTCAATGAATTTATAGAGAACTTTAGAGAATAAAATTAATTTTATTTCAAGATATTTTTCACGGATTTCAACAGATTGAAGGGATATAGAGGAAGTTATCAAATTTCAAAGTATTTTAAATATTTTAAGTTATTTCAAAAGATTCCAAAGGATTCAAAGAGATTTGAATAATTTCAAGGAATGTCAAGGAATTTTTTAGGATTTCTAAAGATTTCAAAAAAATGTCTAAAAATTTTGCCAGATTTAAGGGACTTTCTACGACTGCCAGTTATCTCAAATTATTAACGGGATTTAGAAATAGTTTAGGCTATTTGAACAGATTTTAAATAATTTCAAGAGATTTATAAAATTTTAAAAGATTTCGAAGAATTTTGTAGGATTTTCCAAGACTATGAGCTCGATTTCAAGGGATTTCTAGAGAACTTTGCAAAATAAATGAAATAAAATATCATTGAATTCCTAGCGATTCCACACATTTCGAGGGATTTAAAGTAATTTCAAGAAATTTTACAACATTCAAAGGATTTTGTAGGACTTACAGTTATCTCAAATGATTTACGCGATTTCAAGCTATTTAAAGAGATTTTAAAGAATTTCAAGAGATTTAGAAAATTTTAAGGGATTTCTAGAGAACTTTGCAAAATAAATTTTCAAGGAATTGCTAGCGATTCTGAGCATTTCAAGGGATTTTAAGTTATTTCAAGAAATTTTAGAAGATTCAAAGGATTTTATAGGACTTTCTGTTATCTCTAATGATTTACGGGATTTTAAAAGATTTAAGCAATTTCAAAAGATTTTAAAGAACTTCAAAAGATTTGAAAACCTTCAAGGGGTTTAAAAGAATTTTTTAGAATATGCAAAGATTTTAAGCTCAGTTTTAAGGGATTCCTAGAGAGATTTGTAAAATAAATGCAATGAATTTTAAGGTACTTCAACCAACTTCTGGAAAACTTCAGAAGGTAAAATACATTTTATTTCAAGGGATTTATACGGACTTCAAGGACTTCAAAGGATATGAAGGAAATTAACATTTTCAAAGAATGCTGAAAATTTTGAGTTATATCAAAAGATTCTGAAAAATGTCAAGGGATGTCAAAGAAATGTAGGGTTTCCAAGGATTTCAAGAAAATTGAAATAATTTCACAAGATTCAAAGGATCTAACAGGATCTGCAAGCATTTCAAACATTTTAGGAGGCTTTACCAATTTCAAGGGATTTCTAGAAAATTTTAGCGAAAAAACTCAATTTTTTTTGACAAAAAACTAAAGTCAGGTGATTTTAAAACACATGTGAAATAAAAATAAAAATGAAATGGAATTATATAATAGCCTTCCAGATTTCAAAGGTTTTCTACGCATTTGAACAGATTTCAAAGATTTTAATGGATTTAAAAATATTTTTAAAGATAGCAAGGGTTTTCAATGAAATTTCAATTGATTTCAAAGATATCAAGAAAATTTAAATATCTTTGTTTCGCTAATTTAATTTTTGTAAAGTCGCTATTTATTTGTACTTTCATGTCAGATTATGAGTGTTCTTAAATAAATTGTTGCTTTGCAGTTTGTTCATCTTTACATTAATTCCTTCCATATTTTTGTATTATTTATTCCAATATTGATTATTTAATTATCCTTTCTATATGATAATTTTATATAATAAATTTTCTATAATCGCGAAAAAATGATATGAAACTAATTATCGGAAAATCTTTATAGGCCTATACTTATTTCGCTATAATATTTTCTCGTAAGGACAGTTTGCAATTTTGCACCAGAGTCGCTTTCGTCCTTTTCTTTGATCTCAATTTTTTATGTTACCTAATTTATTCATTAGAGTTTGTTACTACATATTATTATGAATATAATTTTAATAATAGTTAATATAAATGTATTATCTGTCGTGAAGAAAAAATTTTTTTTTAAATATATGATCTTAAAAGACACCCTTCCCCTTCTTATTTTTTGATAATTTCAGGCCTGCGAAAAAGTGACCCATTTCGGAAGAATTCCCAATTTATAAGCGAAGCAAACATCTCTCAAATTTGTTCAAATAATAATAAAAGAGATTGTTCAAGTCTATCTCATGAGGTATTATTGCACACGTGCTGAGGACAGTTTTTCCATTACTGTCTTGAGGAAGTTTCTAGAACCTTCTCACTTTTCTTCTTTCTTGAAAAGATAGGTTCAACAGTTTCATAAAGAGGCATTCCATCTTTCTCTTTATCTCGAATTTTATCTCCCTATCTTACTCACCTTGACACTCACGCCCGAAAAACAACCCCAGGTGCACGACGGTTCGTGTAAGCACATAGTAAATTTCAACTTAGCCGAACTCCATACAATATCGCGATAGAAGGTCACGCATGTAGAGACACATGGTAGGTCATGTACATTTTACACACATGAATGTACCTAGGTTCGTACGAGAGTACGATCATAATGCGCTAAGTCTAAAATATAGGTATTGGGAATGATTGAGAGTCTCTAGCGTCCCTGGAAAATACTCCCTGCTCCCGGTTCATGTACTCTGAAGGTTAAATCTTAAAATCGAACTTAAAAAATGGCGGAAAGAATTTTAGAGCTGTAATCGCTTTTAAATATTCAGTATGTTTTATGATCATATATGGATGATCCTCTGTGTTAAAGCCACTTTTGATAGAAGCAACTTTTTTTGCAAAAATATTCTAAAATAGGTTTTTTTATCACGCCTATTCATTCGTGTTACAATAAGCAATTATTAAAACAGTTGAGCTTCAAAATATTTTTAAAAATTTTTTTAAACAATTTTTTGACAGAGTTATGGGTTTTCTTTTAGAATTTGGATTCATGGACCGATTTCTATAGAAGTGAGTATTCTAAAGTTTTTTGGGTCGCTGATTTCAAATTTTATAGCAGAATTTCAAAATTCAAGATGGCTGATCCAATATTGGGGATCGAAATTTTTAAAACAGTCAACATTTTATAAAAATGGTCATCCTAAGGTCTTTAGGTCGCTGCATACAAATATGATAATAGCATTTTTAAACTCAAAATAGTTTATCCAATATAGTGGATTGAAAATTAAAAAAAAAAAAATTTATACGAATGGTTGTCCTTCCGTATTTTGGGTCGCTGCATGCGAATGGGATAAGCTGGAAGAATGAACTTCATAGTACTCTAAGATTCAAGAAAGCATTTCATAATTATTAATACATTTTTTTTAAGAAGCACTATAATTTATCCAAATTGAAAAACATAAATTAATTAATTTTAAACGCTCCCAAAACATACATTATATTTTCACGTATACTCGCATATGTCAGTACGTTCTTTTAGTTTAATAAGGCTTACAACAGAGGAATACGTCTCTAAGACACATATTTTTTGTGCATACGTCTCTTTATTTCTTTGCTAACGTTTTTGTCCTTTTTTATTCAGTTCAACAATACTGAATTTACATAAATATTACTCTTACAAAACACACATAACTTATAAAATGAAGTACGGTAAACATTTTAAAAAGTTCGAATGTTTTAACATTATGTACTAAAAGGATCAGAAGAATAAAATGAACAAAAACTAAAAATATCAAAGTAAATTGCATTGGTCTTATAAACCTGACCTATAAAATGTCATATTTTAAATACAATCAGTTCTAAGACGTGCGATTACAGAGCCTGTAATGTCAAACAGCAACAAAACATTGCTTGAACTTGTTCAAAAGAATGAATTAAAAAGTCCTTTGGAAGAATTATTCACTATGACACCCTTCAAAGATGTATTAGATTATAATTGATATATTTCCCCGAAAAGTGTCCAATTTACCTGGAGCGTGTAATGACATATAATAAAAATACGCTAAAGTTTAACACAATTTATCAGGGACGGCGCAGCCACGATGGATGCCATGGAGAACTGCAGACATGTAAATTTCCAACCATGGAAATTCCATACACGGAAAACTGGACGGAAAGATAAAAAAAATTCACTTTTGCTTCAAAAATATATCTCTTGTCTGGGTTCTGCACTGTTCGTTTTCGATTTGTGTTTGCGGCAATGGTATCGGTGATAGCTTTAGCTCTTGTAATATTAGTGAGAATAAAAGTGGTAATTTCGGAAATATGAGTGAAAACGTAAACACTCAAGAGAAGAAGGAAAGAGACTGATGCAGAAAACCGTAAGTTTAAAGTTTTATAATATATTGTTTTTTACAATAATCATTTTTTTGAAAATAAAAAAAAAATAGTTATCAGTTTACTTACATATTCCACATCGGACTGAAGAACCTCAAACCATCATCTCTTCAATTTTTTTAAACTTGCACAACTTATAAAAAGAAAAAAACATCTCAGATATTTGGCTAAAAAAAGATGTTCAAATTTTCATTTTTATTTTTTATTTTCAAATATCACTTTTGACAACGTCTTAATTTTTTTTTAACTGCGTCACGTTACGGAATTTTCCGTACGACTCCAACTCGATCAGGACTAACGCTACGGAAAATTTCGTAATACTAGCCCCCTAGCTCTATACTTGACCGGTTATTTTTACGGAGAATTCCGTAATAACAGGCAGAACCTTTTTTTAGGAATTGTCAAAATTCAATTTCTCAAAATAACTCGATTATTTTTTCTTCAAATATTCTTTTTAATTCTACTCAAAATCCTACTAAAGAAAAGTTAGGAATAGTCAGAAAAATCAGGAATTCTGGCGATTTTTGACGAGAAACTTTTCGATTGTATATTTTAACATTTCAAATTTGCAGGTATAATTTCTTCCAATTCTCTTCCATCGATAGAAGCAGGAAAGAGCAATACCCAGACGAAATTTACTACGTTGGTATTTTTAATTGTTCATATGCAATAATTTCTTTCAAAAAAAATTGTTCCTGTTACTGTTCGACTGATCCATAAAGTAGAAGGTTTAATGATGCTGTATAAATTTTGCCACATTTTTCCTATCACTTTAACAAATAAAAAAACCTTTAGTCTCACAGACCCCCGTTTACAGCAAAAAGGTGTCAACAAAACGTTTACAGCGCGAGGGTTAATAAGTTTTAGAACAACATATTGGTTCGTATATTTGGTTAATTCCAGAATAAATCGGCTGGATTTTGTATTTTTCGGAAGGAAATTTTTTGTTCATTTGATTTTCGAAACCTTGCCTTTTTGCAATTTTTGAGATTTTAGGTTTTTCTTGTTTCAGTTCGTCAATTGTTTTCACTCTTACGAAGCCGACGAGACAAATAAAGAAAGGATACAAAATGGTAAAGCTGTTTCGATTAAAAAAAAAAATTTTGTCAAATCAGTTACCTTTTTTTTCGTGGAAATTTTTAGGAGTGATAGATAATTCGGGAGAAACAAAATTCTATTTTTTTACTGTTCATTTATTGTATTTTACTGTTATTTTTTACTTCAAATCAGTAAAATGTTATTTTATCGAACATAATGACATAATGCGTCCAAAACGGCAAAGCTGGTTACGTTTCCTTCGTTTTTTCGCAAACAAACTAAGACATAGTCCGCCTCAAATATTGATTACCTATCACTCCTGAAAGTTTCAACGAAAGAAATGTGTTGTAATTTAAAAAAAAATCCAAACAGCTTTACCATTTTGTATTCTTTTTTCATTTTTTTCATCGGTTTCAAACGAGTAAAAAAACTGGACAAACTGAAACAAGTAAAACCTTAAAATATCAAAATTTGAGAGTTTTTTTTTTCCAAAAATTAAAAATAACTTTACCATTTTGTATTATTTTTTAATTTTCCTTGTGGATTTTGAAAGAGTGCAAAAAACTGGATAAACTGAAATAATAAAAACTTTGATACCTCCTAAATTGCAAAAATGACACCGTTCTTAAACTAAAAATGGCAAAAGACTCATTTTATCCTTAAAATTTGTCAATTTCCATAAAGAATGTATAAATTTCGTTATGGTAATTGAAAAAATAGAATAGAGCTCAGATTATTTCAAAATGCCGCCAAGCGTAAGCAAATATTAGCAGAATTAGTTGAATTAGATAAGAAAAGAAAGAAGAATTTTCTAGCTCTAAATGAAATTTCTGACAAAAGCTAAAGAAATACTGAAAAATTAAAACTACGTGGGCCAGCAATTCTAGGAATTCCTAAAGCACGAGTTCCTGAACCGAGAGTCGAGTGTATTGAAGTAAATGCACGTAAGTTTAAACGTCTCCATTTCAATAATGTAGGAGATATATTGAATTATAAATAAATATGTTAATATCCATGAAATCAAAATTATATTCATAGTTTATTCATCGTAATTAATTACACGATAATTAATTTCTTTACCGAATTTTATTTTCGTTTGTGCATTTTCAAATTTTCGTCATCAGATATTCAACTATTTTCAAATAAAAATGAAACCCGATGGATCAGTTTCTTTTATCCAATTAAATATTTTTAATTATTAATATCTACTTGAAGATATCAGTTTTCATCTGTTTAATTATAGAATATAACTAATTAGCATCCTTAGCTAATGTGGTAAAATTTCCAATAATGTGTTGCATAACTAACATGGATTTTTATCCAATTCTGAATCAAACTGGACCATAGTCTTTTACAGAAACATGAGTTAGGTTAGAAAAATTAGTTTAGGGCAATAAAATGCATGCCCGAAATTTGGCACTTACGCTCGTATGCAGTGCGGCCCTTCAATTGATTAAACAATTAATGTATAAATTTTTAAATAAACAATAACTTATATGAAATTTTTGTTTAATTTAATTTTTTATTTAATAATATTTAATAATTTAATATAATAATTTTTTTATTTCTCTATAATGCATTTAATAATTTTTTTAAATTAAGATTGAAAAGAATTTCATTTTCTCATGAATAATTTTTGCTATACAAGCAGGAAAAATATTCATAATTAAGAAAAAATTCAAAACAACCTCACTTTTCGGCTCATTAGAGACAAGAATAACATAATGAAAAAAGAGGGAGAAAAAGGGAAAAAGTCAACCAAAAACCAACCTCTCACTTTTTCCTTTCTCCGTCCTTTTTATACTCGAGGGGACCAACATATGATTCTTTCCAATCTGCAGGGTTTGCGTATGAATAATTTTAAGATTTCTTTAAATTGAGTTTACATAGTTTTACCTCAATTTCAGTAAGAAATCTTTTCTTTCATTTGAAAAATTTTGTGTAAAAAGTATTCATTGAATTTCAACAAGAATTTTTTAGAAATCTATTTAATATTTTTGATTGTTTTATTTTCCTAATTGGAAAATTTAATAATCTAAATAGATTGGTCTTAGAATCACCCACAAACTTAATAATGCCTATCATAGTGTAAGGGATTACAAAAAACTATAATTTTCTTCACCTTTCTCATGAAAAGTCAGAAGTGATTGAATAATAATTGTTTAAAGAATTACAAAATGTCTTCAACAAAAAATATTACTCCTATCAATCATTAAATGTGTAATTAATTTAAGAAAATACGATCTTTTCATAATTTGGCTAAAAAAAAATTGAGACAAATACAAAATGTTTAAGCAATCAAAAAGTACCTAAAAAAAAGTATTATTCTCAACATTCACTTCCTGTATGATTAATTACAAAAATACTAACTTTTTTGATTTAAAAGGATAATTCACAATAAGAAGGGGTTGAGGCTTTAAATTCAAAAGCCATAGGGAGATTATTTCTTGAACATTTATCAAGAAGTGAATTGAATTCAGTTTGTGAAAAGTTAATAAAAAGTAGTTGTTGTACCATTTTTTCGAAAACTGAACTCTCATTCGAAATCCCATGTTATTTTCAAACGTCCGGGGGAATGTATTAATATTGAAGAATATAAAAAAATGAAATTTATTTATCCGATAACCTCATGAGATAGGGGGTCAAGCCTTTTCCTCCAGAGAAAAAGTTTTATTATATCACTCTAGTGGCCACCCTTTTTCCATAAAAAGCAAATATTTTTTTGATTGTTTATTGAAGCAATTAAAGAAATCTTAATTCAATTAATTACCATTGTATATATAATATGAAAATATTATAATAATCCAACTACATTGATTAAAAATGTGAAAAAATGTACAAGCAATCTTAGTGATAAATAATTTTGACAGAGGTTTAAAATTTACAGTCGATTTCACAGTTTACGTTACATTCAATATAAAAAGTCTGAAAGAGTTATAAATTTCTGTCCTAAAATTATTTTCGGAAATGGATTCCCATCACATTTATAATTTGTCCAATTTATATCAAATTGTTTTTTTATTGGATCAATTTCGTTTTCCCTGACAGGAAAAAGTTAATATTGCCTATAAACCCAGAGTGACTTGTGGATTTTGAGCCTGACACGCACTTTCCGAGAATCGTTTGGGGCTTTGGACTCTGAGAATATGGGTTCGAATAGGTAAGTTAACCCCCAATGTTTTCAAGAGGGTGGTTTCTGGGGTGATTGATTCTCTCAAGTTGCGTAACAGGCATACTGTAGTGTGAAGAGGGACTTACGGGGAATCGTTCCATGGGTTACTTGGGGAAACTCCTTCATCTCAGGAACTTTGATTCGACACGATTGAATTATTGTGCCCTGTGAGAATTCACAAGTTACATCGAGAATTCAAATATCAGCTTATAACTTTTTATTACCCTATTGTCTTGAATATTGCTGAAGGGATGTTGGGTTATGGCTTCAAGCTGAATTTTACATTCGAGAAAAGTCGTGCTTCACTTAAGGATCGTACATTTCAATATGCTGGGGTGAAATCTTCACTTCCAATGTTTATTTACTGGGCGTTTTTGAATCAAAATCACAAATTTTGTTGTGAAAAAATTAATTGTTGATATTTGTTTCTATTAAAGAGCAAACATGCTGGCAATAAATGCTGATTGCAGTTTGTCAGTAATTAAAAGCAAGCAAGTATTGACAAACAAGTGGGAAGGAAGAGGCGAGCTAACATTACTATCAAAAGCGCAATTAATTATTAATTAATTAGATAACTAGAACAAAATAACATTTAGTGGTAGCCCCTAGCAATATTATTATTCATATTAAATGTAATAATAATAAATTTATTGAATAATAATGAGTGAATAAACAAATAAGAGGTCATCCATAAATGACCCACCCAAAATCTTATTGAGATCTTATTATTCTAGGGAAAAATCAACAAAGTTCTTCTTATTAAATAACTGTGAAACCTAAGTAAAATTAATTTAAAAAAATACAAAATGTGTTCATAACAATTAGTATTCAGTTTTACAGACGTGATATTTTATAATTTCTTCAGGCATTCCCATTTTTCTACTTAAATTCGAACTAAATTAATAAAACGAATAAGAAAATTCATTTATTTTTTGTTAAAAGTTCACTATTCTTTGCTGAAATGTTTACTTTCAAATTTTTGGTGTGAAACTTCATCTTTTTTATAAAAAATTTAATAATTTTCTTGAAAATTCACTGATTTAGTTAAAAGGTCATCTTTTTTGGTTTAAAATGCAACTGTATTCTTGAAAATTTGTCTTTTTGACTTAAAAATTCAAAAATTTGATGACAATTTGTTTTCTTTCTTAACCAACAAACTTTCTTTTTGGTTAAAAATTCAACTGAATGATGGAAAATTAATCTGTTTGGGTTAAAAATTCACTTTTTTGTTGACAATTCATATTATCGGGTTAAGAATTCCACTTTTCTGTAGTCAATTTATATTTTTGCCTCAAAAATTCAACAATTGGTTAGAAAATTCAACTAGTTGTTTGAATATTGAACTTTTTTATTGAAAGCTAATTTTTTGATTCGAAGGATTATCAGTTTATTTAAAAATTTATTTCTTCAGTTAAAAATTAATTTTCCAAACTGAAAACTTAACAATTTCATTTCTGGTTCAAAGTGTATATTTTTTATGAAAAATCAACTATTTGGTTAAAAATTCCTATATTTTACCGAGAAGTCGTATTTTTCGGGTAAAGGGATAATCCTCTTGGTTAAAAAGTGAACTATTCAGTTAAAAATTGATGTATTTTGTTGTACATTTGTCTCCTTGTGAAAAAGTTATTTTTTTAATTAAAAATGCAACTGTTTGGTTGAAAATTAATCTATTTCACTTAAATATTCGAGTATCTTTTTGAAAATTCGCCTTTTTTAGTCAAACCAAAAGTTTTTCGATTAACGATTAGAATAATTTTTGTTTAAAGTGTCAATTATTACATTTTTTTAAAGAAATTTCATCTTCTTGGGTGAAATATTCTATTCCTTAGTAAAAAGTAGAACTAATTTGTTAAAAAGTAATTTTTTTCGTTGAAGATTCTTATTTTGATTTAAAAATTCATCTCTTTCGTTGAAACTGGAACTGCTTTGTTGATATTTCGTGTTTTTTTTGTGTTTAAAAATTAATTTTTTGCACTGAAAATTCAACTATTCAATTTTTGAAAGGAAAGTTATCTTTTTAGTTAAAAATTCAATTATCTGATTATAAAATTATGTATTTGGTTAAAAATTCTTATTTTTTTATAGCAAAATAATCCTCTTGGTTGAAAATTTAAGTATTTGGTGAAAAATTTATGTATTTTGTTAAAAATTCGTCTTTGATGGAATATTCCATTTTTTGTTGAAAATTCATCCTTTTAGATTGAAAATTTAACTCCTTGGTTAAAAGTAGAACTACTTTCTTCAAAAGTCATTTTTTGGTTGAAGATTTATAATTTTATTTAAAAATTCATCTTTCTGGTTAAAAATGGAACTGCTTTGTTAAAAATTCGTTTTTTGGTCAAACTTTAATTTCTTAAACTGAAAATTTAAATATTTCGTTGTAAATTTATATTTTCAGGTGGAAATTTCTTTTTTTTGGCTTCAAAATTCAACAATTTTGTAAAAAATTCGTCGTTTTTATTTGAAAACTCATCTTATTTGGTACAAATTAAATATCTTTTACTTAAAAGTGCAAAACTGCTTGGTTGACAATCAATCTGTTTTGATTGAGGATATAACTATTTTGTTGAATATTTGTAGTTTTTGTGTTAATTCAACTTTTTTTTTATTTATACGAAATGAAAATTTGTTCTTGATTAAAATATCAACTATTACATTTTTTGTTGAGACTTCATCTTCTTTGGTTATTTGTGGAAGACTCATAAATAAATTCATTTAAAAAAATTAGTCATCAAAAATTACGGAAAGTAAAGGGAAAGTCCACTCCTGTCCTGAAGTGTTCTCGCCTGCTTTCACATCAATATCAAGCCTATCTACATTTTCGCATACAACAAATTAAAATTATTCATTTTCCTTAGCACCAATGAATATAGCTGGTCCAAATTACTCAAGAAGGATAGTTTTTTCAAAAAACAATCACATATTGATACATATTTTCTTCAGTATCTCTGTTCGACTCCAGACGTGGATATAGTCTTTCTTCGAAACCACGGCACAACAGACTGTCAGTTATCTAGTTTTGAATTAGCAATCTTTTCACTACTATATTAAAAACGAGATTTGGAATAAATCCTTTGAACACATCCTGTATTTGACTTTTTTAGAATTTTTTATGCAAAAAGCCCATTCTCGGAAAAAATTTGGGTTATCTAGCTCTGTACTGCAACCCTTGAATTGGCGGATGTCTGCAGTTGGTGTGGATATCATGAATATTTCGGTTGCTCGTCCCATTAAGGGTTTAAGCGTAGAACTGTAAGAGCGTTGAAAGCTGTTGGCTTAGAATCAAGTCAGAACGACGAGAAATCTGTCCTGGTAGGATATCTCGTTTAGAGTCTAAAGGGAAGGAAATGGCGCTGATGGTGGTTTCGGTCGTTGAACGTTTCCGAATCTCGGAGGGTTAATAGTCGAACGTGACTTGAGGGAATCTGAAGACTAACCATATCACCTCTGCAACTCCCACATTCTGACACCTTATCATCATTACTTTAAAAAAAGATCACTTCCACCTTCTCTATCTATATTCTCTTCCCGCCCCTCGAATAGAGACTGTCCTGCTGCGATAATATGTTAATCAGACACTGGAGATGTTAATTAATGGGTTGGATCACCCTTCTAAAACATTTTCCGTTCTATAACGAACTGTGCTCGATACTCCCCTCAGGATCCCTTCATTTTGAATTAACCTTCTTAACCGTTTAGAGCTTAATTTAATTATTTAAATACAATGTTAAGGAGCTGCTCAAATACTGCTCGGTTTTGTGGTAAATTAGTTACTGTTAATATAATTACTTAATAAACTTCCACAAATGGGATGTAGTGTGGGGTAAACTGGCTCACTCGCAATTTCATTCTTTATAATTATTTATATATTTCCCTGAAAAACAACCTGTAAGATTAGCGATTGTTTTATTTTTTATAAATGTTAAACTTTATTTTTAAGCTTCTTTGGTTCAGTTTCGTTAGTTGTAACGAATAACAAGTGCATTCGTTTAAGATTCTCAGTTTAGGAAATTTGATTAGATTGTGTAAACAAAACTTGACTCACAGCAATTTTTAGAAGTTTGTTCAATATGAATCACATTTTTTAGCATCTGAAATAGATTTATGAAAATTTTCATAGGATTATATTGTTCGGACTGTAGAATGAGTTTTGTAAGAATTTTCGTTTTTGTGGAAAAGTGGCTCATAGTGTTTTATTATAAACCCAATGTATAATTGTTTCCCTTGCTAATAATCATTCCGCTCAAAATGTAAAAAATTCCTTTCAAAACAATCAAAAATTTAAAAAGTCTATGAAATTATAACATTAATTTTAATGTAACTGACATACCAATTCGTCAGTTTAAGACAAAATCTGGTTATGTTTGCATTGTGGGGCAAAATCGCTCGCACTTCAAGGCATAATAAATAGTTAATTAATCCATAATTAAGGAAGGATAAAATTTCTCCTATTGATGAAAATTGATATCTTAATTCAAATTGAAATCTTGGAAAATCGTAAATTTTTCTTTCAAGTCTAATTTTGTTTGTTTGAAATAATCGACTTCCAAATATACGGAGCTAAGATAGCATATTATTTTTGAAATGTTATAAATATTTCTGCAAATATATATTTTTATTTAAAATAGAAATTTTTAATGGGAAATACTTATATAAAATTTGTTCATAATGGCAATTCTGCTTTGAAACCTTAAATTCCTTTATTAATAATCAACGGTTTTCCGTGAAAAAATGTTAACATAACCTAAAATTGTTCGAAAATTTTAAATCTTCTTAGAAATCTACACCAATTTTCGGTGAAAAATGCGAACCTAACCTGAAATTATTCAAAATTTGTAATCCCTTTTGAAATCCAATGATGTTTCCTTAAACCTATTGATTTCCGGTATGAAACACCAACTTAATCTTAAATTGTACAAAAGCTGTGAATCTATTCTGAAATGTAATAATTGATCAAATTATAAATACCAATTTTCGACAAAACATACTAACATAACATAATAAAAAAATTTTCATGATTGTAAATCTTTTGTGAAATTTAATTATTTTGTTTAAAATAACCGATTTTCGGTGAAGCACGCTAACATGACCTCAATTCCTAAAAATTGTGATTTCAGAATATTTCAAAGGATTTAAAATATTTTATGATATTTTAAACGAATCGAGGAGAATTTCTTCAGATTTCCATAGTTTGAAGGGATTTCAAAGAATTTTGAATATTTTTTTTTCAAATTCCAAGAATTTTTCGAGAGCTTAACAAAATTCAAAGGGATTCAAAATAGTTAAGGGTATTTTAAAGGATTCCAAGGAATTTTCCAGAGCTCTAAAAAAAATTTCTTCAAAGAAAGACACTAACATAATCCAAATTTATTGAAAAATTGTAAATCTTGTTCAAATTATAATTATTTTTATTTGAAAATATTATCTTTCAATGTAAATGACAACGTAACCTGAAATTATTTAAATGTTATCAATATTATTGAAATTCTTATAAATTTTTGATAAAAATACCTATTTCCGACGAAAGTGGTGTTTTGGCGATTGTAAGGTTAGGATAAGTAAGCCTTTGAAATATCATATTTTCTCATTAAAAAGCCTAATGATTTTTGTTTGAAAGAAACAATTTCCGGTGCAAAACACTAAATAACATAACATAAAATTGTGGCACATAGGGAATCTGGTTGATGATTTTTGTTTACTAAATTTGGTTTGAAAGTACCAATTTTTGGTGAAAAACGACAACCTTCAATATTTAGAATTTGTAAGTCTTCTTCGAGACTTTGTGATTTTATATTAAAAATTTTTTATTTAGTTTTAATGAAAACACTGAAATAGAATATGTATGATATTTTCAATAATTTATTAGATAATTTCAGAAAAATATTATATAATTAAAATCAAGAAAAACCAGAAATGATTTCCAATTCGCGGAAGGTTTACGATGATTTTTCTTATAAAAAGGGATTTTTTGAAGATTTGATTTTCAAATTTGAGATATAAAACAACTTTATGTAATGAAAAGCTAATCAGATTTTCAACAACAATTACTGAGAGATTTTCGAGGTATATCCTTACATTGCTTTCTGAGATAGGATTTTTTTTTATTTTTAAAGTTTTTCTTAAGGCTTATTAAAGGGAATATTCTCAGAATAGTTACCGATAGAGACGGATATAATAGAGGATCATTAAAAAGTATTTATAACTTCTCTATTTTAATAATTTGATATACATAATTCATACCAATATTCAATCTGATTACTAAAAGATTCTTCCTGGAAAATTCAACAATGAAAATAAAAAAACGGTTAAATCCTGAAACCTTTTTTTTTCTCTTTGAAAATTGGAACAAAGAGAACAATCGCATGCAAAACGAATTGAAATCGGTTGTGATTTCATTTTGAATACCTGCTTTCGGATTTCTTATTCCTGTTCCCGCTTTACGAAAATTCAATAGGAAATGCATTGTGCTCATTCGGTGTTAAATCTTCCATTTCAAATTTCTTTATAAAGCTGTTATTTATTCTTCTCAAAACATAAATTACGACTCTTTCGAACTCATAGAATTTAAACGTTCTGCCTAGATTTCACAATTTTCTAAATTGAAATCAAGGAAATTTCTTCAAAATAATGAACAATCATTCGGTTTCGCCTATTCCGGAATTTTCATATGGAAGTGCATAAAAATAACGATTCTGCACAAATAAACTTTATATGGCAAAAATCTGTGATATTTCATGATATTCTTATATTTGCTTGAAATTTCATTGAAATTGCCTGAAAAAGACCATTTGCTGGAACAAGTTAAGGACACGGAAATTTGTGTTCTAAAATGTTTAGATAGACGTCTTTTCGAAGACCTGAAAAGTTCAAGGCTGATTTCTTAATTAATTGTATCTTGCTACCAAAAACTTTGTTTCTTGAGTATAAAATACGCCTTAAAATTAGTTTTTAAATGAAGTTTTTAAAATAATTTACGAGATTGGAATTTGTTAGTAAACATTGTGCGTTTTTCAGTAAAGACAAAGGATGGTGAATTTTCATTGTTGCACGAAAATCGCGATCAAGTTTTTGCTATTGGATTCTCAAACTGGATACTGTAAAGTACTAAAAAACTTTTTTTTCTTTTATTACAGAATCAAAAAATGACAAAGAGATGGGGGAGCAATTGCTTTGTTAAAATTCAGATTTTGTGAAAAAAAAAATCTGTTGAGTTCAGTTTCGCTAAAGTATCTAGCAGATTGTGCATCTTCAGGAAAAAGTATGATTAAGATTTTAACAAAAATTTTCACATAATTTATAGCAAATCTTTATAAGGTATAATATTTTTTTAATTTTTCTGACAGATGTAAGTATGGAAAGAAAAGAATTATGACTGACAATTATTTCTTAAAAACCATGTGAAAAAATTTGTTGAAGTCTCAAACATACTTTTTCCTGAAGATGCATAATCTGTTAAATATTTCACCGAAATTGCATTTCAGCGACTTTTTACAAAATATGAATGTTTCAAACAAATTAGTTGCTCCCCACCCTTCTGTCATTTTTTGATTTTGAAATCCAAAAAGTAATGAAAATCCAATAGCAAAAACCCGATTGCGATTTTTTGATAGGAATGGGAATTCATCATACACAACGTTAATTAACAAATTTATATCTCGTAAACTATTTGTTGTAAGATATTTGCTGATGGCTCATTTTGAAGCTTATTTTGCACTCTAAAAACAAAATCGATAAAAATTTTACCATCTTCGAATAAGAAGTAGTAATCTGAGCAAACGTGTTGAGAAAATGTTGCAATTTCACGTATTTTGTTAATAAAAATCGTTTGATTAAGAAATCAGTCTTGAACTTTCAAAGGCCCCATACAAATATTCTTAAAAAAATCTTCGTATTTAAATGCTTTTTTCAAACAATTTATTATTGTCTATAGCAATTTTATCTTAGAATAATGCCATAAAGTTGCGGTTTTCGCAAAATAATTCTTTAAACAATTTATCATTAATAATTAATGCAATTTTACAAAAATAATTGTTTCAAAAAATTATTATTGTTTATGACTATATTCTCCTATAGTAATACTAGATGGATGCGATTTTTTTAAAGTTTGAAATGTTTGCCCAATTTTACTTAGTGAAGTAATGATTAATACAAGCTAACAAACATGATTATTCAAACAATTGATTATTATTTTAAATATCATTAACATTGAAAAATGCTGGAAAGTTGCAGTTTTTTTTAAATGTTCAACTTTTTGTCAATTTTTCACTTAAATTAAGGTGATTATCAATTCAGTTTGACAAATGTAATTATTTAAACCATTCATAATTGTTTTTGACTATCTTCTCTTATAGTAATGCTAGGAAGTTGCGATTTTTTCTAAAATGTTCAACTTTGCTTTGGTATTTTAGTTATGAAAATATAATAAATAAACATAAAAGAGAATTATTCCACAAAAAATCTCTCGTGTTTTGTGGATATATTTTTCTAAAAAAAAAAAGATAATCGAAATATTCATCATGGAGAATATTTCAATAGGATATTTTATATTTCTTCTAAGAGAATATTGTTATAAATAATTATACATTATTTAAACAATTAGTTTTTGTAATTTAAATTCATTATTGTCTCGCTCTAATTGAAAATTCAAAAGCAATTTGAAAAATTCAGAAAAATCGAGACTTTATAATTCTATTCAATTTATGTAAACATCCAATTATCAGTCGAAAGTAATATCTTATGTATTGAATACAATTTGTACTAATAGAAACCGCAAAAAAAAATAATGGATTGAAATCCAAAAAGTAATTTTTGATTCGTATTCTATGGCAAATTGTGAAGGGAAATGTTGAGGGTCAACTCAATACCCTAATATTGAGGATTCTAAATAAAAGTTGCGAAAACGTCTTTTTTTAAATAGAAAATTACGTGTTAAACTTCATGAGGATTGAAAAAACGCATTTATTTTTTTTTTTGAATCCAGCAAATTCAGTGGAGTGGGATTTGCATGAAAATTCAAAGAATAAAGAATTTAGACCACTCTAGTCTTCTACTAGGAATCTGTATTATCATCGGAGATGGTAACGATCAATCCGAAGAGAAATCCTTTCACACACACTGTGAAAATGGAAATTTACAATATCGATCAAAGTTATATCCTCTAATACAGAAAACATTTAACGTCATCAAACCTGATGGAGCTATAAATTAAAAAATTTTAAATTAAATTTATTCAGAAAAAAGATCTCTTTTCACTCCAATGGGATTCGAACACCAGTCCAGTCAAGTGCTCTAACCACTGAGCCATGGAAACGATTGATCCGAAGAGAAATCCTTTCACACACACACACACACTGTGAAAATGCAAATCCACAATATCGATCAAAGTTATATCCTCTAATACAGAAAATATTTTACGTCCTCAGACTAGATGGAGCTATAAATTAACAATTTTTTAATTAAATGTATTCAGAAAAAATGGTGTTCGAATCCCAGCGGACTGAAAAGAGAAGATCTTTTTTCTGAATAAATTTAATTGAAATTTTTTAAATTTATAGCTCCATCTAGTCCGAGGACGATAAATATTTTCTGTATTAGAGGATATAACTTTGATCGATATTGTAGATTTCCATGTTCACAGTGTGTGTGAAAGGATTTCTCTTCGGATCGATCGCTACCATCTCCGATGATAATACAGATTCCTAGTGAAAAATTGATTTGTATATAACATCTTGCATAATAAAGCATATTTCAGAGAAAGGACTCTTCCTCTGATCTCTCTAGTAGCTCAGTGGCTAGAGCACCTGACCGGAAATCAGCTGACCTGGTGTTCGAATCCCAGCGGAGTGAAAAGAGAAGATCTTTTTTCGGAATAAATTTAATTTAAAAACTCTAGTCCTCATGCTTTGAAAGTTAAGAAAAGAAATACTTTTCCAGGTGAGAGATCTTCTAGACTGAAGTGACAGAATTTGCATTACAAAGTCACAACTTGTTGCAGGAAATTTCCGATTAAGTTCATACTCGCGGAATGAAACCTCACGACCTGCATTGAATTTCCCATCTTCTCCAGTTTTTCGCATAAACAAGGAAACATCCGAGTCAGCGTGTATGAAAATTGCTTTGAGGAAACGAATTTACAAAGCTCTTTTTTTGCGTAAATCTAAAACCACTCGGTTCTCCTTTGCGGCTGGCCTTGCAGGACCTGTTTACTTGCGTTTTTTGAAAATATCGCAATTTCGACGACCTCAATATACATTTTTTGCACGCTTATGTTGTGTCAGGAGAGAAAGTGAGGTGACAGTGCAATTTCGTTTCCATACCCAAGCTTATTTTGTGACGGCAGAATAAACGTCAAGTGAGCATATACGTTGGCAATATAGGTATGTATAAAGAGATTGCCCTTCGAGCGATGCGGTTAAAAATTTGCACTTTTATACTGCTCAGATACTTGCGACTTTTATGCTTCAACTTCAAGGAACAAGCAAGTCGTATCTGTAATAGTGAAAGTATATGTACAGACACTAAGAATGACACGGAGTGAATTTTCCAGAAAATTTTCCATACAATTTTGCAAGAAATTATACGGAAAATAGATTCTTGCCGAAAGTTTTATCTCAGTATGACATTTTTTATTATAATAAAAAGCGTGACAATATTTGTGTTGTTGTTGAGAGTGGAAAACAAAAACATGATACATAAACTAGCCGAAATATCGCGCTTATTACACGCTTCTTATTTGGATGACTTAATTAATAAAAGAGAATATATGCTTAAATTTAAAGTACTATAAAATATAATTGTCATAAATTAAAATCAATATTAATTTTAAATCATTTTTATTTTCATTTTTAACCGGCTTTTAGTAATCTGTAATTTTCATTTGAATATGAGATTTTGTCCCAGCAGGAATGAGAAGTCATGCAAAACATTAATAATTTATAGTGGGCTTTTATATCGTGAGGTCCATTTTGAAGATGATCCAATTGAAAATCCGCCAAATTGTGCAGTTTTGAAAGTTTATAGTTTGAAATCATAAAATCTCAAACTTCTGTTTGAAATAGGTGTGTTTTTAAGATTTTCAATTGAAGATCTTCTACTTTTCAATGTATCTAATTGAAAATGATGTATTTTTAATGCCTTTTTTAATAGATTAATTTAGAAATTTTATTCTTTAAAATTCTTCAATCTTAAAAGTTTATAAGTAAAAATTCCTAAATTTTGATAATTTGAAGATCAAAAATCAAATTTTTAATACTTAATCATCTAAACTGAAGAAATTTAGAATGTATATCATCAAAACTACAGCTTTTTCAATTCTTTAACTTAAGCCTTGCATAATTTTCAATTGTGAATTTTTAAAAATCAAAAACTCTTCAATTCTAAAGTACGTAAGTGATTCAAAATTTTTTAATTTCAGAGATGCATCAATAAAAATTCTCAAATTTTGTTTATTTGAATGATTTTGGTATTAAAATTCAAGTTTTTAATTTTAAATCTACCAAATTGAAGAAATTTCTAATGTAAATCATCAAAATTACAAAACTTTTTCCCTTTAAATTGTCAAAATAGAAAATTCTTCAATTTTAAAGAATTTAAATTTGAATTTCTGCAATAATAGAAAGTTAAAAAAAAATTTTAATTTCAAAATATGGAATTGAGCAGTTTAGTGCAATAACAGTGTTTTTCGTTTTTAGATGTCACTTTTTTAAATTGGTTTTGTATATAACTTCATGAAAAAAATGAAAAATACGTAACTTCTGAAAATCTGTAACTGTAGTTATTGCACCCAACCGGTTAAATACAATTTATTCATTTTTCAAGATTTATATTTTAAAGGTACGTGATTTGGAATTACGTAATTCGAATGTAAAGCATCAAAATGACAGAATGTTTCATTGTAAAACGTAAAGCTTGAATAATTTATAATTATAAATTAACAATAGATCATATAATATAACAATAGAAAATTCTTAAATTTAGAAGATTGTAAAAATAAAAACTCAATTCTTCAATTCTAAATCTTCCAAACTGAAAAAATTTCAAAAGTGAATCATCAAAATTACAGAATTTTTGCTTTAAATTTTCAAAATTTAAAAGTTTTTGACTTCTAAAGATTTGCAACTTGAAGATCTGCAATATTGAAAAGTGAAATTAAAAAGTCTTGAATTATGAAAAATGAAAATTACAAATTATTCAAATCATTACAATTACAGAATTCTTAATGGTAAAACTTAAAACTTGCATAATTTTAAATTGTGAATTGTCAAAATTCAAAATACTGCAACTTCAAAAATATATAATTTCAAATTCTACAATTTTAAAGAGTGACAATTGCAAACTCTTGAATTTTGAAAAAATATATATAAGAATTCATAACTTTCGATGATTTTGATGAGTTAGAATCATTAATTGAAAATTGTCCAAATTGAGAATTTTTCAATTTCAAATTTTTTATAGTTTGAAGAGCTCTTTTAACTATATAACTTAAAACATGCGAAATTTTTAATTATGAATTAAAAATTGAAAACTCTTCAATTTTAAAAATTTACAATCATCTACAATTTTCAAGAGCTACAATTTGAAATTCTTAAATTTTAGAGACGCTTAGATAAAAATGTTTAAATTTGTATGATTTTCATGAGTTTGAAGATCAAAAGCCAAGTTTTCAATTCTAAATTTTTCAAATTGTACAAATTTCCAAAGTAAAGTATCAAAATTACAGAATTTTTTATTGCAAATTTTCAAAACTGAAAACGCTTCAATTTTAAAAGATTTGCAATTTGAAGCTCTATAGTTTATAAGATTGACAATTGAAAATTCTCCAATAATTTCAACTATTTGCAGCTGATAATTCTCCAATTTTAAAGATTCATAAATAAACATTCTTTAATTGTGATGATTTTGATGAGTTCAAAGATCAAAAGTCAAGAGTTTTCAATTCTAAATCATCCAAATTGATGAAATTTAAAATGTAAATGAACAAAATGACAGAGTTTTTAAGTGTGAAACTTATGACTCACATAATTTTTAATTGCAAATTTTCAAAATTAAGTACTCTCCACTTTTAAAGATTTAAAGCTCTATAATTTTGAAAATTTACAATTAAAAATTCTCGAATTTTGAAAATATAGATTTGCAAATCATTCAATTTTAAACTATTATTTTCTAAAGGTATGCAATTCAGAACGTTTCTTTTATTTAAAATATTTCAATATTGAAGATAAACAATTAAAAATTCTTCAAATTTAACGATTTTCAATTAAGAAATTTTTCAATTTCAAATTATTGCAATTAAAGAATCTTCAATATTTTAAGTTTATGATAGAAAATAATTCCCCAACACTGCATTTAATTTTAAATTATGAGAATTTGATATAAGAATTAAAACTAAAGAATTTAAATTCAATCAAAACAACTTGAAGTAGAAACAGAATTCTATAGGACATCAAACTGACGTATACTAATAAACTATCAAATTGAAAAAGTTAAAAGCAACCCAATTGCGAGACATTCTAAGATAGAAAGTCTTTTAATCTTGCGAATGCGGGAGAGGTTTTAAATTGCAATAAAATATCAACATTTTCAATTGTAGACTATGTTGTCAATCTGCCGGAAGGATATGAAATCCTTTTTTATATTTTCCTTTTATGAATTCGTTTTGAAATCTTTCTCGTATGTAAAATCAATAAGAGTTCCAATAGTCGAGTTTATCTTGCATTATCTTATTTTCCATTTCCTATGAAAACACTCATAAAGTGAAAAAAATAAAGAAGCACATTTTCTCGTAAGCACTTTATTCTCGTAAATCGAGATTTTTTTACGACAATGGAGCAAATAACCTGACCTCAAATTTCATTTTCCTATAGGTTGGCCATCTTTTATACGTTACTTCCATTCAAATTGCAGGAGAGACGTAATTTCTTTCGCCTCAGCAGCGTGTACATGCCGGCAACCTTATGCTCTCGGGGTTGCTTAATCCATACGAAATTCAGGACGCGATCATTCTCCTTCTGCATGCCAAGTGACCTATGTTACCTATTTTGGTGCTTTATGGCGCAAAAGGCAGGGCACGTTGAAGTACTACCAGCAAGACGACGAAAGTTGAAGAAATTTGAACTCTGCGTTTCACGAGAAAAGGATACATTATAAAGAAAAAAAAGGTATTGACCTTTTATTGAAAAGAAATAAAATATAAACCTTCAACTACGAAAAACTTTGGATACCAATGGGTCCGAGTGGAAAGCTTTGCATAATGACTTTGTGAAGCTCTTTGCCTGGGATGCTTGCTAGAGAGATTGATCAGCGACCTAGCTCGAAGCAGTATTGCGAAACGAACCTGCTAGAACCGAGTTAGTCACGCTTACCCCGAAAGGGATTTGCCTTAATGGTATAATAATAATGAAGTATGGATGTGATTGCATTTGTGCACTAACATGGACCTAAGGTCTTGCAGACTTCTATATATATTGATGTCTAATTAAATAAGTCAAGAAGTTTTTGTTATCTAACTTTTTGAAGGAACATTGGGATAAATGAGAAATGAATGAATTTTATCAACTTTTATCATTAATAATCTTTCACACCAGAGGGAGGAGGGACTAACACATCAGATGCATGGTGCGGTCTAGAAGACCGCACGTCCATACCTCCATAGTGATTTGTCACTTCTTGCTCAAATGAGGAATAATCGTGACGTGAAATACCCGCACTAAGCTCAAACTACTTGGTCTCTTTGTGTTATATCTTGCGTTTTAAATACCTGGAAACAAATTCAAACGTAAATATAAAATTGTGACGCTACCGTGGACATGCGGTCTCCCGGACCGCCTACAACTAAAACCAAAGGTACTAATAATGGCAGCTTCGAGGAAGGCCATGGGGGAAGAAATCCAACTATCAGAAGCATGGTGCGGTCTGGGAGACCGCACGGCCACACTTGAAGGTTGAGTAGACAGAATTTTTGGTACTACTAGCAAGGCGACGAAATTTAAAGAAATGTGAATTCTGCGTATAACGAGAAAAGGACACGTGAAAAGAAAAAAAAGGAACTAGTGACATTATATTGACAAGAAATAAAATATTAAGACCACTAAAGAGAATTTTTGAACACATTTAAAGTTAGGCAGGTTCTACACTTCAAGGAAGAGAACTTCCTAGCGATGAAACTTGTTGTTTATTACAGGAAATTATGCCATTCATATTTTTTTGTTTATAGAAAAAAAATGTCTGCGAAGTTACAAGTATTTGAATTTTAACGACTACTTTTCAAAAAACAAAAATTGTATCTTTGAAATTCTATAGTTTTTGATTTAATTTATATTTTCTAATTTTGTCTTCAGATAAAAATGCAAGGAATGTAAAATTGGCCACGATTTTGTTGAAAATATAAAAAGTCTATATCGACAGTTTTATGTGGTTTACACAATGTTGGTACCCAGAAGAATTTGTTTTTCTTAAAATTGATTTTTCGCATTTTTCTCGGAAAGGAAGAAAGATAAAAAAAAATCGAGATAAAAGTTTGCATATCCAGCAAATTTCTAAGAAAAATACCTCTTGCTCTTTTGTCATATCTTGCATCGGTTACGAATGAAGTTCTAAATTTTTTTAAGCAAATATTAATAAATAAATAATAATAATCAATAAATATTCTCTCAGACAAAAAAATAATTTAGCCCACATAAAGCTGATAGAATACCTTTGATAAAATATTTCAAAAAATAAAAAGGGTGGGGTTTACTAACAAATCTTTTTGTCATGTTTTGAAAAATTGAACGAAAAAATACAGAACATTTTCTGCCTAACCTCTAAACTGGGAGAATTTGAAATTATAAACGCTTAAAATTGAATATTTCAAAATATTTAAATTCCGAATGAGAACATTTATAATTTAACATTTTTAATTACATATTTTCGGGAAAATTGTAAACAATATTGAAATGTGAACTGCTTCAAGAATAAGTAATTCTAAATAAA
This sequence comes from Andricus curvator, assembly GCA_932195095.1. NCBI lineage: Eukaryota > Metazoa > Arthropoda > Insecta > Hymenoptera > Cynipidae > Andricus > Andricus curvator. Next base: position 238,930 of record CAKNYM010051820.1, on the reverse strand, counting down.
AGTATGTAGGTATCTCATAAAATAACCAAAATTCCAAACTTAAGTTTTACAAATGAAAATATATCAAATATAAAAAGAATGGAACTGAAAATTGTTTTCGTTTTCAATAGTTCAAAATTGCATATCCTTTCCAATTAATAAAAATTAGAATAAAAAAGATACGAATAGAAAACAAAACTAAAATTCGTTCAAATTTGCAAGTATTTCAAATTCAAGTTGTGAAGAACAAGAGCCTTTAAAAGTATTTCAAATTGAAATGCTTCTAAACGAACGAAATTTCGAGTTTCAAATAAATCTAAACTATAATCTTGTTTGATTCCAAAATACCGTAAATTGACAAGAATAAAATTATAGAAAGAATTAATTTAAAAAGACAAAATCCTTCAATTTTCAATTTTCAGGTAACGTGGGATATGAGCCGTGAATTTTAAATCATTTTAAACACTGAGAATAAACTACAATCTGGAAGTCGGAAAGTTTTAGAAAATTTTTCTTTATTTTATTTTCCAATTTTTTGGATTGAGTTCTAGAGATTTTTTAACTGCCCTGGAAAAGGCGCGGAGTTTTGGAATCGAAATTTTCGAGAAAAAACATTCTCTTGCCCACAAAAATGCTTAAGCCCGCATGAAACTCTCAGAATGTCTTCCTTATTCAAGATCAAATTCATCAACAAATTGACAAAAAATAGAATCCGAAAAGAAAATTGGATCATCTGAATTATAATAAAAACTATAGAATGTAGAAAAAAGATAATATTAAAAAAATTCCGGAAATATTGCACATATATTAAATAGTTTCCTTAATCATTTAAATACAGTTTGAGGTTCGATTTTGAGCCTTTAAACCACCCTTAATAAGAAAATTGTAAAATAGCGTCTTTTTGCGTAAACTGAGTAATTGTTTTACAAGGGTGACAGAAAATGAGTTTGGGACAACTAAAAAAACAACTCCCTTCAAGGGATAGAAAGTTAACTCCTGTTTTTTTCTTTCATTTGAGACGCAACTCCTACGTTACGTAGTTTTTCAAATAATACATTTTCAAAAAATGTTAAATTCATTTAATTGAACCTTCCTCGATTTAAAAATGTCTAATAGAATGTTCTAAGCAATTGCCCGGATATGTGTATGGATGTGTGTGTGTCTGGATGTGTGGGGGCGTGGACGTGTGGATGTCACACTTTTTTGTGAACACGATAACTTGAAAACAGTTGCAGATACATTGATGAAATTTGGAGGGCTTATTTTTCCGACTAATATCTTGAAACTGACAGGAGGATTTCTGAAAATATTTGTTGCATTTTTTTAGTACTCAATAATATTTTTAAAATCGGTTTTTTATGGTAAAACTTTTTTCATTAACATAATTCAAAGTTGATGCAAGAATATAAAAGATTCCTTGGTTCAAGAGGAATCGATTGACCTATAATATTAATATATTTTTTCGAAGCGTAGGGAAGTTATGGTAATTTATATGTTTTGAAAATCGGTTCTTTATAGTAAAACTTTTTTCATTAACATAATTCAAATTTGATGCAAGAACAGAAAAGATGTGTTGATTCGAGATAAATCGATTGACCTATAATATTAATACATTTTATTGAAGAGTAAGAAAGCTATGTTAATGCATAATATTTGAAAATACGGTTTTTGATAGTAAAACTTTTTTCTTCAATATAATTAAAAGTTGATGCAAGAATATAAAAGAGTCCTTGGTTCAAGAGGAATCGATTGACCTATAACATTGATACATTTTATTGAAGAGTAAGGAAGCTATGGTAATGCATAATATTTGAAAACACGGTTTTTTGTGGTAAAACTTTTTTTACTAACATAATTTACAATTGATGCAAGAACGGAAAAGATTACTTGATTCGAGGAAAATCGATTGATCTATAATATTAGTACACTTTATTGAAGATTATGGAAGTTACGCTCATTCATAATATTATTTGAATCATCTGTTTCAAACAGAAAAACTTTTTTTATCGACAAAATTCAAAGTTGATGCAGGAATAGAAAAGATTTTTTGATCATAAATTTTCAAATGGAATAATTCTGACAATTTAAAAAAAATCATGAAGCTGGCAAAGGAATAGGGTGCGACAGAACTTTTTCCTTTCCTTTCCCAGCTCGAAAAATTATCATTTCGAATACAAAATTTGATTTGTCTGATTTGTCTTTATATTTAAAAAATGTTTTGTATTATTTTGATTTTTGGATTTTTTGTAAATTTCCATTTTTACATTGATCAAGATGAAGACTTTGGTTTGCCTATTATTGAAAAAAATAACTAATGCTTCCTCTATGAGGAACCAAATACATTTGCTAACGGGAAGCAAAGTGCTTGTGAAATGAGCACCATATAATTATAAATATAAACAAAGTGGAAACACTCGAGATCGAATTCACAGCTAGTTTATACTTTTTAGTAAGTCCAATCCTAATTTTTTGACATCCGAGTAAACTATTCACACAATTTTTGCAAAAAGAAGGTATTTCACCATTTTTTATTAAGAGTGAATTAAAGGCTCAAAGACGGAACTCAAATGGTCTTAAAATTATTTTGAAAACTGGAATATTTATACAATACTTCTGAAGTCATCCTAGAACTTTTCTTATGAGAAAGGCTGTGGCTAGTCGTCCCGAAAAATTGGGGGAGTTGGAAAAGTGGATGGACTAGTCGTCCCGAAAATTCGGGACGACTAGCCCAGATTATGAAAAATACTTCACTAATCATCCCGAATTTCGGGACGACGAGACACTCCGTATGAGAAATTATGTAAAGAACTATGAAAGAAGCAAAATATTTTTCTAAGGGGTAGTTTTTAAACGTTTAAGGGTAGTTTTATTTAATAACAGACACTTTGGCTTCAATAAGGTCATTTATAATAATTCGAGGCCAACAGTATCTAATTTATGGGAAACAAAAAAAAATAATATAAATTTGCAACCCCCTGTAGAGGGTGGTTTCTTCAGTGCTAAGGGTACTATTCTGAATAAAATTCGAGTAAAATCATTTTCAGTGATGCTAAACACAATTTCATTGTCATACTTATTGCTTTGGCATAAGTCATTTGTCATTTTTACACAAAAATGGGTGAACAATTTTACGTTATAAAGGCCTTGGAAAAGGTATGTAACAGATATTACCGTACAAGTATTTATGAAAGTGGATTCTCATCTTGTATGATAGAGTCGGGGAACTATTCCGGTAAAATGTAAAGTGCTTTGTCGGTATTAATACCTAGTGATACAAATTTTTGAACTTTAGTGTGTCATAAAGTTGACATATAGAATTGGGGAGATACGGGTCTTGATCGAAGATGGCGGGGCATGAAATCGAATTCCTTCTGACCGACCCTACAACGACCCCGACTCAGCCATCTTGAAATTCCATGGTATCGCAATATCAAGCAAGGTACTGATCCAACCATCCTTATGGACATACTCAAGACTACATACGATAGTAAATATTTTTCCGATAAAAACATAAAATTTTTTATTGCTCATACATATAAACTATGTCAACAACAGTTGACAACAATTTAATTTGAAAGTGATTAAATTACTCTAGGGTGATTCGAAAAAAGTTCCTTTGATTAAAAGGGACACCACATAAAAAGCTTCAATTTTGTGAAAAACCAACTGTGAACAATTGTCAAATTTGGTAAACAAGGGTTTCAGACACCCAGTGTTGTTTATCCTCCCTCCCCGCAACTTCAAACATTTCTATTTTATCACATGATGAATGAAGAAATTTTTTTTGCCTAAAAGTGATAAAAAGTAATCGGAAATGGTGAACATGGAAATAAAATATCATATAGTTATAAAACCTCCCTCAGCAGTTAATAACAACCCTTTTTATGAACAAAAAATTGCATTTTTGAACTTCCTACTGCTTCTAAAGAAAATATTCCATTACTTCCAAGGAAACTAATCACAAATATTATCTGGACACATTAGATATAAATAAAACCGTTAAGAAGACAGCCTTATGGGTCAAAAACTGAAATTTTACAAATTTTAGTGGTATATTTCTTACTTATTGTAAGGAACTTAATATAAAATACGCATAAAGAGGTATGAGGAAATATTTTAAAATACCGTTTCCGGTCGTCCCGAAAATTGGGGATGGGTAGTCAAGTATTTTTTATAAGTTTGGCTAGTTCATCCCCTTTCACAGCTCCCTGAATCTTTCGGGACGACTAGACGCAGACTTTTATAAAAAAAAATTAATTTTCGAACTTCTTACTGTTTTGAATGCAAATAATTCAATAATTTCGAACAAAATAACTCCGAGTAATATTTATTAAGACTACTTTTTTGAAAATTTCTGAAAGATATTAGAATGAAATTCATCTGGAATTTTGAAAAATTATAGTCGAAATAACTGAGGAAAATATAAAAGGGGTAGCTTGCAATTACCCCTATTTTCTGAAGGAAACTATGATAGATACAACTTTTCTAAACAAAAAATTAAATGATCCTTCTCGAAACGCTTGGAATATTTGAATACGAAGTTGTACGAAAGCTCGAAAATCAATTTTTTGTTTATAAAAAACCGTCTTTTACATTTTTGTGGGCGATTTTGAAAACTTTCTGTACTTTTTGATTTGCTTACCTTTTTTAATGACAGTTTACATTTTTGAGTCAAACATAAAATTATTTCTATGCATTATATGACACGGTAACAACATACGGTTCCATTAAAATGACCTCAAACCAAAGGTGCAAACAACAAGAATGTTCTTCTTGATATTCTATCTAGGAATTAAAAAAAATACATTTTTAATTTCAAGAAATCGAAATTTCCAGTTTTTCTCGAAAAAAAAGCGTGATATGAAAAAAATATACATGGAATGTACAAAGAAAAACTGATTCTCGAAAAAATCGCTACAAAAAGATATTCGTGATAATTTTTAGCTCACTTTTTTTAACTTGATTTTTCGATTTCATTGAAAATTTCTTCATTTGTTTCTTGTTCTCGATATAATTATTTCAAGTGGAAAAATTAGAAAAAATAATGTTTTTAACACTAAATCTTTTTATCATAAGCGAATAACATTTAAAAAATATAAAATGACTTATCACTTATTCATGTCTCGCTTCTTTTTGGTGAAAAACTGAAAATTTCCATTTGAAAAAAATTAAAAATAGATTTTTTCAAAAACAGCTCCAGCGAAAGTTTTTTTTTTTATCGGAAAATAGTTCAAGTAATTTTAACTGAAGCTTCAACTGTTTCATATTTAAAATTGACTGAATGTCATAATAATTATTTTTGCGATTACTCAACTTGAGATGAATGAAGGATTTGCATAAGAAACAATATGAAGCTTGAAAATTCCTTTTTCTTTTGTTCATAAGAAGGATATTTTTTCATTTCTGAGCGTCCGTTTCAAACTTTTCTATACTTTTCCATTTGTTTGTGCCTTTTATGACTTTTTACTAATATCAGGCAAAAAATGGTATCCATGATATAAGAAAACAGAAATTGTCAAAGTTTTGAGAAGCTTTAAGAATCCTAGGAACTAAGGAAAGAGAACCATTTTTTGGCACCTCAGCCCTATTATTGGCATGACAAACACCGACGTGAATTTATTTTATTTTTGATAATTACCTCATTGCCCTGAATAATTATTATATAAATTATATGTAAAAATGATAGTAGAATTAATTTAATTGAGGCAAAACATGCTAAAAAATGTGTTATCTACGAAATCAGAGAAGGGCGCCAACAATTGAGTTGGTACTCTTACCCTACTTGCACTTTTCTAGAAATTTTGAAAAACATTCAGTAGTTTTTTTACTGAATGGAAATTTTATCAAATTTTTTATAAAAAAAATGAGCATACACATTTATTGAGAGGGAATGTTATTTTTTTGCTCGAGAAATACATTTTTTCAACTTTAAGATGGTAATGAAAAAACAAATTTTCAATTAAAAAGGACGTAGGACTTCAATTTTTAGCTATTAAGTAGCTAAATCGACATAAGAAAATTTTTATCAAAAATATTATTGCGTTTCGAGAAAATGAAGAGGAATTTTTTTTTGAGCCAATAATCTCATTTTAGACATTTTTGGGTTAGGCCCTTATGGAATGCTACCTTTCGAATCAAAGAACCTATTTTCATGTGGGCCATCACTCTATATTCATTTCCATTAGAATTGCTTCAAACAATTTTGTAATTCAATAATTTGATGTTGATTGTTGTTTGTCTACTGGTCTAAAATCAATATTTTTAATCCTAAATTTTATTTCTAAATTGTGAAAAAATTGCTCTCAAGCTCCGCTGGGGTCCGAACCCAGGTCCTCCAGATTGCCGGTCTGGTGCTCTTACCACTAAGCTACGGAGATACGAGATAAATTTCTTCACAATCCCTACAAGTTGAATTCCGACGTCATTCATATACTTGTAAGAATCATTTTTTAACATTCGAATGTTTTATATTTTTGATGTCATGGTTTTTTACCAGATAAATTGTATTCAATGATTTGATGCTGATTGTTTTTCGTCTACTGTCCTCAAATCAATATTTTTAATACTAAATTTTATTTCTAAATTGTGAAAAAATTGCTCTCAAGCTCCGCTGGGATCCGAACCCAGGTCCTCCCAGCGGAGCTTGAGAGCAATTTTCTCAAAATTTAGAAATAAAATTCAGTATTAAAAATATTGATTTTAGACCAGTAGACAAAAAAGAATCAACATCAAATTATTGAATACAACTTATCTGGTCAAAAACCATAACATCAAAAAAATAATTTTGTAATTAGTCAAGCAAACGAATGAACGTCGATTGCTTAAATAATAGGTACCTTTCATGAAAATTGTACTTCAATTGATCGTAAAAACGGAATGATTATAAAATTTGAGAGCAATACTCGAAAGCCTTTTATTGAGGCGTACGAAAAGGGGCCATTGATCGAATGAGCACAAACTCGGTACATCGTAAGTGGGAAGTGGTTGAGCAAGGATGCACCTTAACGAGCTCACGTTTGCCGTGACCGTACCCCATAAGACTCGCGGTCTTGATAAGGATCGATTCAATTATCCATTCAATTACCGCGCGATTCGTGATTACTCGGGGTACCTCTGAAGTTTGGCGAGCTTTCCTGAGTGCTTATACCGAGTATCGGGAATGCTTTTGTCGCACTAAAACCAGTCAAGACAATATTCATTGCAATTTTGCCTTTTTTTGAGTAAGACCCATTTTTTCTTCTTTTTTTTTTTTGATCTTTGAATCAAGCTTAGGATTCTGATTTTCGAGAAATTAAATTTGTTCCATTCTTTTCCAGGGTAACCATCTATTTCGAAGGATTTGGATTCCTTTAAAATCAATTTAAAAAATTTATTTACTGCTGTTTCGACAAAAATTTTCCCGCCTTTTACAGTGTTGATAAGCATTTTTTGAATAACCTCTTTTGGACCTTCAGAAATGAAGGTATCATATTTTTTTCCTCAAAATGCGTCCTAAACTTCGTTTTTAAAGGGGAAATAGTAGATTTTTCAAAAAATGCTCATGATCACTGTAAAGGGCGGGAAAAAATAATTTTAAAAACGGAACAAACCAAAAATTTTTGTTGATTTACAAAGTGTAAACTTCCTTTGAAAGAAAGGGTTTCCCTGAAACATAATGGACAACGTTTAATTTATCGAAAACCAGAAAAATCGACATTTCGTCCTTCAGAACTTCGAAAATAAGAATCCTAAGCTTCATTTATAAGACAAAAAAATGGGCAAACTTGAAAAAAAATCAAAAATTTTTTTGGATTTAAAAAATTGGGCCTAAATTTTAAATTTTAGTGGAAATGGTTATAACCATTCCATAGAACGTAAAAAAATCTATTCAAAACATATAGTTACCAAAAAAATTTTCCCATACGAAAGCAGTTAAGTACATCTGAAGAAAGCCTCTTCTCAAATCACTTTTTAGTCTCTTTTTCAAGATTAAGTCACTAAAGTCACTTTTTTAAACAAAAAGATCACATAGTCACTTCTTTCAATAAATTAAAACAGAAAACCCAAGGTTTTCTGAATTACTCCTTTTAATCTTTTGAATTCAGCCTGAATTCTTTGAAATTCCCTTTAAATCTACTGAATTCAATTAATATTTTGTAGTCCTTTAACTTTTTTAATTAATCCTTGAAATTTTTAAATTCACTATGAATTCTTACGGATTTTACGAGATATTTATTCACTAATCCTATTCACTACCATTTATCTGAATTCAATGGAATTTTGTTAATTTTATAAATGTTGTATTCACCTGAATTATTTTTGATTTATCTTGATTTTGTATGAATTCCATTAAATTCTCTTGAATTATCTAAAATTCTACTGAATTCACTCCTTTTTACGGGAATCAATGTAATATTTTGGATTTTTTTTCAATTCATTTGAATTGAGCTTTTTTTTAATTCTCTTGAATTTTTGCTGATGCATTTTTTAAAGTTACCCTAAAGTTTTTTTAAATTCTGTTGAATTAGCCCTAAATTCTGTTCACTCTCATTTCACTCAATTCGATGGACATTTCTTGCATTTTAAAATTTTGTTCAAGTACATTCTTTCAAATTCTTATAAATTTCATCAAAGCCTCCAGAATTGCCTTGAATTCTTATTAATTTGTCTAGAATTTCTTCAATTTTTTCTGATTCATTGATATTCTCTTGATTGTTTTAAAACTCCTGCTGAGTTCCCTTGTATGCACTTGAATTCTTCTAAAAATTATATCTACTTGATAAAATAGATTACAAATTTTTTGTTAATTTATTTATTATTACCCTGAAGTCTTTCGGACTGACCTTGAGTTCTTAGGTATTTTATCAAATTACTCTAAATTCACTCGAAATTTTTTTCATTCTTTGCTGTTTATTTTTTTTAATTATCCTGGATTCGTTGAAAATCATTTAGAATTCCTTTGAATTCTTCTAAATTCACTGCAATTTTACTGACATCATTGAAATTCTTATTAATTTATCTAGAATTTCTTCAATTTTTTCTGATTCATTGGTATTCTATTGATTTTTTTAAACTCCTGCTGAATTCTCTTGTATTCACTTGAATTCTTCTAAAAATTATATCTACTTGATAAAATAAATTACAAACTTTTTCTTAATTTATTTCTTATTGCCCTGAAGTCTTTTAAACTGACCTTGAATTCTCAGGTGTTTTATGAAATTACTCTAAATTCACTCGAAATTTTTTTCATTCTTTGCTTTTTATTTTTTTTGTTTATCCTGGATTCGTTGAAAATCATATAGAATTCCTTTGAATTCATCTAAATTCACTGCAATTTTACTGAAATCAGTGGAATTCTTATTAATTTATCCACAATTTCTTCAATTTTTTCTGATTCATTGGTTTCTCTTGATTTTTTTAACTCTTGATGAATTCTCTTGTATTCACTTGAATTCTTCTAAATTTAATTACATCGACTTGATAAAGTAGATTACAAATTTTTTGTTAATTAATTTCTTTTTGCCCTGAAGTCTTTTAAACTGACCTTGAATTCTTGGGTATTTTATCAAATTAATTAAAAATACACGCGATTTTTTTCATTCTTTGCTTTTTATTTTTTTCATTTATCCTGGATTTGTTGAAAATCATCTACAATTCCTTAGAATTCTTCTAAAGTCACTGCAATTTTACTGAAATCAGTAGAATTCTTATTAATTTATCTAGAATTTCCTTATTTTTTTCTGATTCATTGGTATTCTCTTGATTTTTTCAACTCTTGCTGAATTCTCTTGTATTCACTTGAATTCTTTTCGTTTTAATTATATCTACTTGATAAAATGGATTACAATTTTTCTGATAATTTATTTCTTATTTCCCTGAAGTCTTTTAAACTGACCTTGAATTATGAGGTATATTGTCAAATAACTCTAAATTCACTCAAATTATTTTTTAATTCTTTGCCTTTTATTTTTTTTTGTTTATCCTGGATTCGTTGAAAATCATCTATAATTCCTTTGAATTCTTCTAAATTCCCTGCAATTTGACTGAAATCAGTGGAATTCTTATTAATTTATGTAGAATTTCTTCAATTTTTTCTGATTGAGTGGTATTCTCTTGATTTTTTTAAACACTTGCTGAATTCTCTTGTATTCACTTGAATCCTTCTAAATTTAATTACATCTACATGATAGAATTGATTACAAACTTTTTTTTAATTTATTTTTTATTTCCCAAAAGTATTTTAAACTGACCTTGAATTCTTAGGTGTTTTATCAAATTACTCTAAATTCACTCGAACTTTTATTCATTCTTTGCTTTTTATTTTTTTTATTTATCCTGGATTCGTTGAAAATCATCTAGAATTCTTAAAAATTTAGTCGACGTTTTTGGAATTCTTGTTAATTCAAAAGAACATTAGTTACTTTTGGTGTATTTTTCTGTTTACATAGATCAATTTTTCACTTTTATCAAGTAAATTAGCCCTGTATATTCTTTATCTGAAGAATGTTTCAAAAATAGTCGCCACAATTTGAAAAGTGAAAATGAAAAAACGTTTGCAAAAGCAGTACAATTTTTTGATTGTCATAGAAAAAGACTTGTGAACTATATTTCAGAAGTTACTAAAAAGTACCGATTTTTATAGTTACTTTTACTGAAACAAATGTAACTAGTTATCAATTCGTTACATATAAAAATAACTTCGTTACCAAAAAAGTAAATACCTAAAAGAAACTAGTTATTTCCCATCATTGAAGTCATTAAAGTATAGAACATTTTTCAACAGCTTGTTTCATCTTTCTAAATATAAAATATGGCTGGCAACCTACTCCCCTTACTTTAAAATTTGTTCCCTTATATTTTAAATTTTCTTTCGAATAAAATTCTGATCTTTATTTTCCGCCCTTCTAAACTTTCAAATGATTGGAGGCTTTTCCCTTTCAAATCAAAATCGCACGAAAGCCTTTGAAGTCGCACAAGTATCTCCCCAAAGACCCTTATAAATTACAGGGAACCAGTTCTCATTTATAAATCAAATAAGTACTTAGGAAATTGGTTCCGAATTCATAGTTAGTGCATGAAGTTTTGATTCGTGTAAATACTCACGGGTCTTTAGTGGCAAATTAGCTTTGCTTGGACTCACCTAAAACAGAAAATACAAACTATGTTAGTCAATACATCTTTTATTAAATATATGCATTTCGTTAGGAGTATACTGCAATAATATTTTTATAATAGAAAAAACTTTTTGCTTCTTTTTATAGTTCAAAATAAATTGTTATCCTAACAATATTCAAGAGTAGATTCCATGTGAAAATGAAATAGTGGCGTCGTTCCATATCACTGACACGCATTGCTAAGTCCTAATGTTACAGACTACTACTACTTACTAAATATACTCGTCAAATTTTCTGTGAATATTTCGTGATGTAAATGACTAAAAATAATTCGTAAACTAAAAAATGAAAATATAATGTAACTTGATAAACTGAAAATATTAGTTCTACTGCTTTTTTCTGGAGTTTTTTAATATAGGTTAATTATTCCTAAAAAAAGTATATTTCAACAAAACTGGCCAGAAATTATCAAAAAAAAAGTGGGTATGTTCTGATTTATTTCCCGGTGGGCGGGGGGGTGAGGATATCTTTAAAAAATATCATATATATATATATATATATATATGTATATA
>CAKNYM010051820.1:178252-227186 GCA_932195095.1 Andricus curvator | reverse complement strand
TATATATAAACCGTTTAGTTTCCATATTAATTATTATAAACGAACCAAAAACGCTTTCGTCGTGCAAAATTGCAAACTGCGCTTACGAAAAATTATTATAGGAAGATGAATATAGTATTCAATGTTATTGAAATCTCATGATCATCCGCTGAAATTTTTCAATTTTCTCGAAATTCTTCGGAACCTTTTAAAATAACTTAATATGTTAAAAATCCTTTTGAAATTTTGCTCATTTTCTTATGTCCCTTCAAATCGCTGGAACCAGTAGAAATTTCTTGAAATAACATTAATATTAATCCCTATAGCACTCCAGAAACTTTTTTAAATTCCTCAAAATTCATTAAAATTTTTGGAACGCGTAAAATACCATTAAAGCAAGCATAAATTATTTGAAATCACTTAAATATAAATTTCAGTCAACTTAAAATTTTTAAATTCCATTGAATTTTTTTCCAAAATACTCTGCCCTTAAAACTGAGTTGAAAATCTTTAAAAATCCTGCAAAATTCTTAGATATTCTTTAATTTAAAATTTATTTTGTCCCTAAAGTTCTCTAGAAATTCATTGAAATCCTTCAAAATCGACTTAAATTTTCGTAAATGGTAGAAGTTCATCAAAATCAGTAGAAATAATTTGAAATCAATTCAATATAAATTAAAGTGAAGTTATTAATTGAAAGTCTCTGAAGAAGTCCGTTTAAATCCATACAAATCTTCGAAATTCTTTGAAATTTAATGAATTTTTTCAAATCCTATGAAGCTCCTTGGAATACCTCAAAGTCCCATGAAATCTTTGGAATCGCTAGAAATCCCTTGAAGTTTCATTTAATTTCAATTATATTCAAAAATTCTTCAGAAATTCCTCAAAATCGAGCTTTAAATAGTTGGAAATCCTACACTGAGACAGAAGATTACTTAAATTAAAGAAATGTAAAACTAAATACGAAATTTTTTTTTGATAAAATTTTTTTTTAAACTTACTCACATTTCTTAAAATCATTACAAATCCCGTAAATCCTTTTAAATCTTGTGAAATTCTTCGAAATTTCTTTAAATCTTTCGAAATGCTACAAAATTATTTGACATTCCTTAAAATTTCTTAATCTCTCGAAATTCTTTGAAATCTTTTAAAAATATAAAATAACCATAAAAGCCCATCTAAATAATTAGAAATCATTTGAAATCCCTTAAGGATACATTAAATTAAACTTATTTACTAAAATTCTCAAAAAAACCTTTTTTGAAATTCCTTGAAATCATTAAATTCTTGGAGATTCAATAAAATCGTTTAAATCTTGTGAAATTCCTTTTAATACCTCAAAATTTCTTGGAATTTTTGGAATCGCTAGGAATTCCTTAATATTTCATTTAATTTAATTAATTTCCCGAAAATTTTTTAAAATCCCTTAAAATCGAGCTTATAATCTTTCGAAATTCTACAAAATTCTTCGGGATCCCTTGAAATTGTAATCGTAATTTTCAACACGAGAAATTATTTAATTTTTTATATTAATTGTGAAGGAAAATAAAACACTTTTTTCAAATGTCTTATTTTATTTTAGTGAAATTTTTACTAATTACTAATGAAATTTTACTAATACAACTAGGCAAATTGAGCCACTACTGGTAGAAAATTACTAATTCAATTAGTGGAAATATTTACTTATTCTGTAGCGAAAGTTTTCAAATTTCTTATTTGAAATATATGAATAATTAGGGCTACATATTAATTGAAAGAAGGTTACAGAAATGGAAAGCGTGTCAAATAAAAAAAGTTTAATCAAAGAACGCGACTGTGTAACATTTACAGCTTTACTGAAATAATAATAAACAGTTGTAATAAAAATAGCCTCCATTTATGTAAAGTATTAACAATTAGTGGCTTAAAAAAGGAAAAATTGTTTACAAATGGAAAACTTTAATTAAAGAATTTATTGAAATAACTTTACGCCTACCATTTGTCGAAAGCAACCGATAAGAAAAGTTCAGCAATTAATTAGAAATAGAAATCACTAAATAATTAGTCAATATTTTGACTGATTTTCTTTGAAAAACAAAATTGGTGGTTTCAATATTTCATTATTATGAAATTCTAAAATTATAACAAAACGATTGTTGAAATATCGGTGTTTGAGTTCACTCTAAAAATGAAAAAGTGAAAAAATATGAGTTTGTAAAGCGCATGCTATGCGTCTGACCCTTACTGACCGTTACTACTAGAATACTAAATTCAGGTTCATTTCTCTTGAAAAGGTATGTGGATAATTTGTCAAAGGAAATACCATTATCACAGAAAAATAAGAAGTGAATTTTGGTTGCGGGTAATTTTCAAGTAGATAAAGTTGAATTTTTTCGCATACAAACAAAACAAGATTTAATAGAGTTGACATGGTAACCATTTCCAATGTGGTGGGTAAATCTTAACACGTAAAGTTAATTTTTGTTGTAGGTAAAGATTACTTTAAAATCGCTGTAAATATTACATTTTGTTTTTTCTGTAATACCATTAATATTCTTATCTTTCTCATGTGCCGCACTGTTATGTTACCACGTGACTGCTATATAAATTAAACGAATTAACCATCATATAAGTATGAAATTTATATAATTAACTATAGACACTTTTGAAAATCATCAAACTGTTTACGTACGCCGAAAATAGAGCACCTAGACAGAGTTTTTCATTATTTATATCATATCGCTTTGGTATTGCTAAATCACAAAGGAAATAAAAAGGTCTTGTCTCTTCACTTATTTCCACATATGTCACAATTATGAAGATGATGATGCCATATATGTTTGTTCACGGTCATGATAAGATAAGGAAATAATAATATGTACTTTTCTCTACGTTTCAGAAATTCAGGGTCTGACATTCAGTACAATTTTGTTATGATTCTCTTATATAAATCATCCTAAAGTATGCTAATTAAAATTGTCTGAAATAATAAAGTAATAAATAAAGAAGCATTTTAATATTTCATGAACTCTCCATCAACGGCATATAATTAAAATAAATTAAACTGCCCAATTTTCCGGTCTGCTTTTCAGAAATACTAACATGTGTAGTGCAAAATCTTCCTTACTATAAGAAAGGAAACTGGTTCTCAGAAATGCAGAGCATAAAGTAAATAAACAGAAATTACTGTGACGCTTTAAAATTTATTAAATTTTGCCATATTATTTTTATCGAGTAAAATGATCTCATTACTGATAACCTGAATTCATAGTACTATATAAGAATCGCATGTTATTTTTTCATTTATTCTCAAATGTGTTATCTAAAGTGTCTGCTTTCTTCTGAAAAATGAAAGGACAATTTTATCTGAGTCTCTTATTTCTTTATGATGTTGTTACTCAAGAAATTGGAAGTCTGAATGAAAATATTACAAGTAAGTGGAATAAATAATTAAATATGTTATATTTAAACAACAAGAAAAATATTTTTCTTATAATGTGTAATACAATTTTATTTATTTTTAACTTGGAATCTGAGAACAGGACTTTGGTGCTGCAGCTAAAATGGAATTAAAATGGTCAGACAAAAATGCACTTATATATTAATTTTTTTTTAATTTCAGCACAATATTCTGATTCTAGTGAATAAATTCATTATTTCACAAGACCACCCAATTTTTATATTTCCTTTTTTTATTACTCTAAAGTATACATTTTTTCTCGAACAAGCAAAAATTTTTCTTCAACTTTGGTTAACATAAATAAATTACCCTGGTGAAAAAATTTTATAGAAAAGTACAGAGAACTATAAAAATTTGGAAAGGAAACAACGAATAAATTAAATACATTATAAGAGAAACAAAATACAAGAATAAATTATTCATTTGTATTTAGTTTTATTTTATTGGTAAATTTTGTACTTTTTTGTACGAGTCTTAATAAAAAATTACAGATATAAAAATGTTGTACTTTTTTAAACAAATTTTTTCACCAGGATACATATTAGTATCCATTTTCTTAGCCAATGTTTTTTAACATGGAGTTTTTTTTCCGGGATCCAATATTTAACGAATAACAATAAATAATATTGAAAAATGACGATAAATAAATTTTCTCTATTCTTGCAGAAAAATCATCATCAGATCTGCATATTCGCAAAAAGCGTATAATTGATAATAGCCAGCGTCCAACAATAGTAAAATCAATTAAAGAAGTTCCGTACATAGTCAGCATTCACAAAAATGAGAATTTGATTTGCGGAGGTAGTATATTATCGTCTTACTTTATCTTAACTGCTGTAACCTGTATTGGAGACCCTCAGGAATATCAAGTTCGCTCTGGTTCATCAAATGAAACTCTTGGAACACGTCACGAAATAAGAAGAAAAATACTTTATGCACCTGTTAACACAACTTCCGAGGAAAAAAATCTTCTTTTGCTCATCATTTATCCACCTATTGATTTCAGAAATTCACCTAGTAGACCAATAGAACTGCATAGTGGTGCGATAAGTATAAGAAGCTTACTAGGAGGTCGCACTTACGGTACATTAAGTGGCTGGGGATGTATCCACCAAATTCCGTAGTAAGTTAACATCAAAGTATCATATATATTAGTCATTTTAGCTCAAAATAGTAACTTTTTTTTTTAAATTAGCTGAATTAATTAACAAGAGAGCCCACACCCTTCGGAATTTTGTTCCTCGAGTTTGTAACCGCATAGTTCCGGCTCGAATCCTGCCTATGAAATTAAAACCAAAAATTTTAATGAAATTGACTGTTAAATTTATTTATATAAAGTCAAAATGTTCATTTCAATTTTTCTTCATTCAAGTGAACATTTATATTTTGTTTATTATTTATTTCATATAGGACAAAAATAAAATCCTATCTAAAAAAAGTGGCTTAACGATGTGTCTAGAAAATCTCAGAACTATTGTTGTTGAAAAGCTGATTGGCTTTTCATTTCTTAGAGTTGTTTTGTATCCTAAATTTATAATTTTGAAAGTTAAATCGACAAATAATCCCCTTTAATAAGAAAAATAATTGAAAATATTGTGCAAATTGATAAAAATTTGTGCTTTTTGATACTCTGGCGCAATTAAAATAAATTATTTAAATTATTTGATAAATTATTAAAAATTTTATACGCATGTTTTATGTTAATATTTTCCTGGAAATATGTATTTCTAAACAAAACAAAAAAGAACAATTTTAATGTAAAATCATAAAGTTTTGAAGACTTAAAATTTCATTTCTATAGAAAAATCATCATAAGGACCAATTTTCAACAATTTTAGTTTTATTTTAGCATTTTGTACCGAAAATGGCTATTTTGTTAAAAAATTATTACATCTCAGAGATTAAAATTTTTTTTCAACATTTTCAGTTTCTTTGTTTTGTTAGCGTTTTTTACTGAAATCATTAGATTTTAAAGATTTGTAATTTTTTTTAAAGTTTAGGTTACAACAAAAAGAATTTTCCCAAGAAGATTTCGAATTTGGAAATTTTTTAAATTTTTTTATGATAGTGTTCTTCTTCGAAAATGGGTATTTTAAAAACTATTCAACATTTTTAGGGTATTTTAATAATTTTCACTGTAAATCGGTTATTTTAAACAAAAAACATTAGGTTTATGAAAGAATATTTACAATATTTGAACAATGATAGAGTATGCTAGCGTTTTTAAACGGAGATCGGTTATTATCAGTTTTTTAAAATATGTTTAAAAAAAATTTGAAACCTCAAAGAATTTTTTGTTATGTTAGAATTCAAATATGAAGAAATATTTAAATAAATAGTAAAATAATATTTATATTTTGAAATTAGAGTAGTGAGTGATATCCTTAAACAAAATTCATGCATTAGGAATTTTTTTCATATAAAAAGAATGGTTGAAAATAAATATTTTAACATTTGGTAGCCCGTTTCAATAAAAAAATAAATAACAAAATTGGAAAAAAATTCCAGCAGGAATCGAGCCCCGACTTTCTGTTTACAGACTCGAGGCGCTACCGCCTGATCTAACCAGAAGCTTCGCAAAAATGGCTAGAAAACGAAGCCAAACAAAATTCCGAACGGTGTAGGTTCCCCTTGTGAAGTCAAGGGACTTTACTGACCTAATTCTGAAGCAAAGGTACACCTCAAATTTTGTTAATGAAACTACTAATGTGTCTCAATCAAAATTTTATTTCTATCCTTGCAGCTCCTCATTTCCTCGAATTTTACAGTCTATCAGAGTGCCTGTAATTGACTTCCGTCGTTGTCAATCTATCTACTCGTTTTTGAGTGAAAATACAGGAAAAAATTTTTGTACTTGTGATCCAAAGAAAAGAAAATTCAGTTGCGCAGGTGACAATGGTGGTCCTTTTGTTGTCGATGGTAAACTGATGGGTGTTTTGACATGGAATTCACGTAATCCAGGTCAGATAGAGCCTGATGTTTTTGTAAAGTTGTCTTATCCTACATACGTGCAGTGGATTACGTCTACCTTACGTTACGGTCCTCAAACCAGTTTTGATTCGAAAAAACTGATACAGAAATTTAAAAAAAGATCATAAAAAGTGACATATTTTTCAAGAAAATGATCTGTAATAATATTTTCTGAGCAGCAATATTAACAAATAGTTTTATAATCACAGTTTAAATCACTTACTTGCTGATTTTGCTCCTTGAAAAAATCGGAACAATCTTGTTTGGTTGGGTTTTATTTGAATGGATTTTTTTACAAATCATACAGTTTCTTTGTAGATGATTCTTCCCTAAATAACTTCAATATTAATAAAACTTAACGAAATAGAATTACAAAGAACCTTTCAGGGTATCAAATCAACCCTTGATCATTAGGATTGGTGAAGAATCGTAGCTTTTAGCTAAAATGGAAGATAAAACCCAAGAATCTTTATAACATTTGTTAAATAAACAATTTCAACCTAGACAATTTTAAAGCAAACTCAGATTTCTACTTCAAAATTCGCAGCAACTAAAATTAGGTCTATTGTCGTCGATTTCATCAATCATTTTCAAAATTGATCAATGTTGAAATGAACTCTACGTAGTGAACATCCTTAATTCATAAGTATTTATTTTTTAAATAGCAGATACATTTTTATATCTTTATATCAAGTGTGAAACTTTTAAAAGTGGAGTTATGCAAGCTGCTAATATATAGTTATTATAAGGCTGTCGTAATTTAGTTCAAAGAACTAATTTTATTATTTATTTTTAATATCTTAAGTTTGTATGGTGAAATTAATAAATAGCATTTTTGCTTGCTTTTTTCGATTCTATCCCACTATGTACCTCCTTCTTCTTTTTTTTTCTTTGCGTTTCTACTTTTTTTTCTTTGAAGAAGAAATTCGTAGGGTTAGTTGTAGGAATTCATCTTAATCTTCCAGATTCAGCCTTTTTTACATCTAAAAAGATTTCACAACTTTTCTTTTCATCACATACGAAATATGTAGATTACGAGTACTCTATTGAAAAACTTCGTCAAAAACAGCCTCAAAAATTGCGTAAAAAGTGACCAAAAAAACGGCGCCTGAAATGAAGAAAATTGCGATCGTTTTTAAAGCAAAAACAACGTATAAAATTAAGACAAAACTGGTAAAAAAATATATCTTTTTAAAATTATGACTGTAACGTTAATTTAATTCAGGACATAGTTAAATAGATGCGAAAATACATCAGTCGTTCTTTTGTTATAATCAACTGATTTTTTCAATACAACATAGCGCAAAAAAAAATTTATAATTGCACCAATGAGGAAGAGGCGCAATCGGATAAATTAAGTACAAGAGTGGGAAAGAAGGAACGGAAGTTTGATGGAAAGGGTGGGAAAGAGGGGGAGGGGGTAGAGAAAAAGTATTTGAAGGATGTAGAAGAAAGTAGATGGAGGGCGATAGAATTAGGCAGATAGGAAGCAGAAAGAAGTTCCTTACGGATAGAGATATACGAGATGAGACTGGAGTATTTTAAGAATTGCAGAAAAGAGACACGGATAGACAATTCATAGAAATATGGGGGAAGATTGAGGAATTAAAACATAATAAATAGTATAAGATGATGAAAAAGGAAGGAGTACCAAACTATTCAGAAAAGCTATGGGAAGAGAAGATGGACAAGAATAGCAAGATTTATATTGGAAAACGAGGTGACGGAGAAGGAAGAGAACAGAAAGTGCAGAATCTGTGAATGAGAAGAGGAAAGATGAAAGCATGTATGAAAAAATGTAGGAGTACAAGAGAGAGAAAGAGGACATGAGAATTTGAGGGAGAGAGTGGAGTGAGAGAAAAAGTGTTTAAGGGTAGTAGAAGAAAGGAGATGAAGGACAAAAGAATTAACGAGATGGGAAGAAAAAAGGAGTTCTTTGGGTATAGAGATATACCGGATGAGACTGGGGTATATGAAGAATTGGAGAAAAGAGGCAAGAAAAGGCAATTAATAGAAAGATGGGGGATGATTGTGGAATCGAAATATGATAAATGGCATGAGACGACAAAAAGGAAAAAAGTAGCAAACTATTTAAAAAAGGGATGAGGAGAGAGAATATGGTGCAGAATCTGTGAATAAAAAGAGGAAAGCATGTATCAGAATGATATAGGGAAGGAAATAAAGATGACGAAATCTGGTAAAAGAAGGTGGTAAAGGATATAGGGGAGGATGGATTGGGTGAAGATTGAATGAAGAAATTGGAGGAGGCTGGAGGAACGAATGAGAAAGAATGAAAGAGTGTGTAACAGTTTTGCGGATTGTAATTATCCTCGCCGTCGCGCTGCCTCTCCGGATTTTGACCCGATGAGTCATGAGGGCGAGGAGTTGTTATTTGTTCAAAATTGTGTTCCTCACCGTCGTGCTGGCGCTCCGGATTGCGACCGAAGGATGAGTCACGAGGGCGGGAACGATTACGCCCCATCGAGGGGGTTCTTGCCATTGACATTTTTTAGAGCTAGTGGAGGCAGAGCGATGCGGAGTGAGAACACAGCATGTAGGTCTTAATTGTATATAGATATATATTTTTAAATCTATTTATCCACGTTGCATAAAAGAAAACGATCCTCTCTCTTAAGCCGAGATTACAAATATCAAGATTGAGCTTTTTAATTATTATATATCTACATTTTTAATCTATTTATTAATCTTATATGAAAGAAACGATCCTCACTCTTAAACCGAGATTACACATGAATGTTAGCGAGCTAACGGATGGGCGAGATGACCTACCAGAGGACTGGTGGATATTATTTTATTTTAAGAGCCGACCAGATAACTGGTGGATGTCTAGGGAACACTCCAAATACTTGGATGATATTTGTAGCCGGTAACCCGGCGCTGGTATGCCTCGTTGCACTCGTGTGCCGGCTTTTATGGGCTCCCCACCTCAGCGAGCGCTGGATGGAGGTGGGAGGCTCCGCGGCGGGGACCGACGGTCCATCCTATTGGCCGCTTCGACTCACGTGGCTTTTTATCTCGACTGAGTGGGAATCGCTGAACGCGTTCAGCGGTGACTGACCGTCTTTCCACGCGCTTTTCCGTCTTAACGACCGTGTATACTGTAAAGTGCGTATTACAAGTGCAACTAAAGAATGACAAGGTTGAGGTAGAAGATAAGCGAAAGAAGACATATTTTCAACGTCAAGTTTTTCACCAAGATAATAATTTAAAATATTTTTGTTATATGGGTCACCATATTGTAAGTATCCTGTACGAATATTGCAATATCCTTTGCAGCGCCGCTTAACAAGACAGGATAGGGCTCGCGTGTGATGTGGTTGTTCAAGGTTAGCTTTTGGTTTATTATCCGTCAGTGGTCTTTAGAGGATGTACGTGCAAAGGTTTGCACGTCAGATCCTGGTGCTGCAACATGGTGCAATACTCACGCATTTAACCTAAACGAACAGTAGAGTGAACGCGCCTGGTGGCTCGTTCGTTCACCAGCCCCGCTGTGTATCGTTGTATGTTCCGGAGTAATATGGGCTTGTTCCCGCTTGGATCGCGCTTCGCAATTAGCCTTTGTCGCGAAACCCTCCATCCCTTACTCGATTCTACCCTCAAGCATGCATCCACACATTGTCGTCGTGTTTCATGTGCGAAGCGAAAAAATAATTACGATCGTTACTTCCAACACCCTCCATTTCTGAGAATCATCGCCTAGCTCTTTGAACCACACTCGTTTCCTTTCGGAACCATTCTTCTTGCCAGGTCGTTGTTATCGCAACGTGATATGAGCGGAGGGAGTGTTTCGCTTGATTTCTCTATCGATTCCATGTCAAGAGAATGACTCGCTTGAAATTCCATTTCAAAGCCTTCATTTTAATTTGTTAATCTGATTTTTCTCCTTTTATGTTTATTCATATCGATACCTCCATGATAAAAAGAACCACTCTGCTTTTTAAATTGGCACCTTCTCTTAGTATGCAAACGCGGCAAACCGCAGATAAGTTCAGTAATTAATACTGTCTAGTTTAATATACTATGTAGAATTGTGCTGAATTTCTTTGAATTCATTGAAGTTATTTGAATTTTAGGTATAGGTTTGATTTTTTGGGGGTGATTTTAGAGTCTTTGAGATTATTTAAAATTTTTTTAGCTTTCTTGAAATAGGCTGAATTCCTATTGATAGGGTCGCTTAAGGAAATTTAATTGGTTTTCAATTTTAACTTAAAACATTAAAATTGATAACAATTTTGACTATAGGTCAACGAATTTTTGTGAAGTCTCTATTTGTTTATTTTATTCTGTATTTTATTCTAAAATCTATATATTGTTAATTATGCAAACACAGTCACTACTTGGTAGAAGCGTTAGCCAATAAGGCCATTAAAATCAACCCATAATTTTCTTCTCAGATTGGTAAAAGCGATTGAGCAATTTAAAGTCATTGTAATATTTTAATTATTACTAATTTATTTGACAATTTCCTTCAAAAGTAAGGTATTAAAATCACAGGTTCTTTCAACAATGTAAAAAGTAGATAATTGATTATTGAAAATTGCAATTGTTGTAAATTATGCAACAAGTATATTCTCTCAATTCCTTGAATTCTATAAATTCTTTCGAATCCTCGAATTATCTTAATTCCCTGAAATCCTTGAATTTCGAAAATTATCTGAATTCCCCTAATTCTTTAAGTATTGTATTCTTGAACTTCGTGTATTCCTCTGATTCACTAGACTCTTTGAATTTCTGAAATGCTCTTTATGAATTCCTTAATTTCCTGAATTCCTTGAATTCTCTTAATTCTCTAAATTCTGACTATTCTTCGGAATTCCTCTGAATTCTTTGAATTAGTTTGAAGTTCTTTGAATGTAGGTTATCCTCCGAATTTATCGAGTTTTACGAATTCAGACAATCAGGGAATTTCACGTATTTAAACATTTCAGGGAATTTCACGAATTCAAGGAAATCAGATAATTCAGAGTATTTCAAGGAATTGCAAAAATTGGAAAAATTTCCAGATATGTAAAAGAGTTCAAAATAATTAAACAAAAATAAATAATGTTAATTCCCTGAATTCACTAAATTCCTTTAATTTTCTGAATTCACTAAATTCCTTCAATTCCCTGAATTCCTTGAATTCCTAACATCCTCTGAATACTTGGAATTCTCTAAATTTGTGGAATTCCCTTCATAACTGCAATTTCTTGCTTTTTCCGAATTCCCAGATTCCTTGAATTCAGTAAATTCTTGGAATTCTCTGAAATTTTCAAACTCTCTGAATTATTGAAATTCTCTGAACTCTTGGAATTCTCTTAATTCCTTAAATTTGTTTAATTTCTTGAATTTTCTGAATTCCTAAATTCTCTGAATCACATGAATTTGCTAAATTCCCCGAATTTCTGGAGTTATTTTAATTCTTTGAATTCTCTGAATTTCATAAATTCCTTGAATTTTCAAAATTTCTTGAATTCTCCAAATTCTTTGACTGACTGGAATTCTCTTAATTTCGTGAATTCCTGGAATTCTCTTGATCCATGGAATTCTTTAAATTTTTTGCATGTGCTCAATTTCTTAATTTGCTGAAATCTCTGAATTCTTGGAATTTGGCTAAATTGCTTGCATTTTCCTGAAGTCCTTGGAATTCAGTTAATTCTCAGATTTTATGACATTCTACAAATTCGGGTAATTGAAGAATTTCAAGGGATTTCAAAATATTGCAACGAATTCAGAAATTTAGAGGACATAGAATTTAAAGGACTAAAAATAAATAGAAGGACTTCAATGATCCACTAAACCTGTATAGTTTTTGGCGCGTAGTTCATAAAAAATTCATTAAATAATTTAATTTTGGTTCAAGGTCACAGAATCTCAAAAAAATTAATATCAAACCACATAGAAAAATCCAGCATCTTTTATAATTAAACCAGTTTTACTATTGAGCGATTCAATAAATCAAACGAGAAGACGTATCACTTTGTCGTAACTTCGATCGAAAACCAATAATATTTTTCAAATTTAAAGTCAATTTACTCACTAACAAGCTATCCAATTGAATCTTTCTTCAAGTTCTTTCAGAACATCACAACATTTTTCTAATAGGATTCGCTCTCTTGAGTTACATGAAAGAAAGCTTGAATTTTTCAATCCTTCGTTTTTTATTTAAAAATATTTATTTTTCTCCAGCTTAAAAATGTTTTACTTTGTTGTGTGCAACTTTTTCGCATTTTTCGTAATGAAGCCGCAGTGGCCGGGGGCAAAATAGAGGTCGACGAAAACAGAAATAGAAACGCACTAGTTGTCATCTAACTTTCACTCGACATCCGGGAGCCCACGCAGGGATTTAAATGAAACGCAGTGGAGTGTAACAAAACGGTGGCTCACAAAAGAATGGAGTTAGAGAATGCATACGATGGAAGGATATGGCAATGGTTGGCTAGGAATTCCGATAAACTACAACCTGCGCTCGCCAGATCCGCCTGCTCGACTGCATCACTCAATAACTGGCGAATACTACATTGTTCCTCAACTTTTGTCATTACCCTGGAATAATAACGAACCATATCATACTGTCAATTATAGATTATACTTTTCTGAAATTCGTTCCAGTCTTGCAGTTAATTAAAATTCAGATTGATAACCAGCTATAAAACGATATCTAGAAACAAATTTACTGGGGTAAGAGCATCAATTCTTCGCACCCCCAAATTGTTGGTACCCCCACATTATAGGCACCCTTCTCTGATTTCTTAGTAATACACTTCGTAGCATGCTTTGCCTCAATTAATTTAATTGTACTATTATTTTTAGCGTTACGCAGCCCCGGGAAGAAATCCTTATAGTTTCTTCAGGTGCTCGTCGTACTTTTTTGCCGGGACGGGAAGTATTGATGGAGAGAGGAAGTGAGGGGGTGAGGTAGAAAGTTGAGGAAGTAGGGATGTCAGAAACCCTTATGGATTCGGTCGAGTGTCCTTCGTACTTTTTTTCGGGAGGGGAAGAATGTGGGGAGTGCAAAAGTGAGGGAGTGGGGTTTCGAAGTTGAGAAAGTAGGGGAATGATAGGAGTGGAGGAAAGGGTGAGTAGGGATGGGAGAAACCCTCATAGTTTCGATCGGATATCAGTCATACTTTTCCCCGGGAGGGGTGAGGGTGGAGGTTGGAGAGGGGAAGTGAGGGGGGTGAGGTAGAAAACAGAGGAAGTAGGGATGGCAGAAACCCTTACAGTTTTGGTCGGGTGTCCGTTGTACTTCTTTCCCGGTAGAGGAAGTATAGTTGAAGAGATGAATTGAGAGGGTGAGGTGTGAAGTTGGGGAAGTAGGGATAGAGAAACCTTATAGTTTCGGTCATACTTTTTTCCTGAGAGGAGAAGTATTGCGGTGAGAGGAAGTAGGAGGTGAGGTAGAAAGTTTGGAGAAGTAGGGATGGCACAAATCCTCATAGTTTCAGTCTGTTGTCCCTTGTACTTTTTTCCTAGGAGAGTAAGTATGGGAGAAAGATAAAGTAAGGGGGTATGGTGTAAAGTTAGGGAAGTAGGGGAAAGAGAGCAGGGGACGGAAGGGTAAGTAGGTGAGGGGAGTGGTGAAAAAGTGAGGGGAGGTGATAATGAGATAAGACAGGATCAGATAGGACAGGATAGGGTATGATGAAGGGGTGAAGAGGAAGGGGGGAGATTTTGGTACACGCATGGCGCCTACTGTGACTGACTCTGAAATATAATGCATATATTAATTACCTAGTGCAATGAAATATTTATTTAAAATTGAATAAATTCAGTTTGGTCTTTGGCATGCTAATAATTGGGCTAAGGTAGCCAGGACTGATCTAAGAAAAATCGATTTTTTCCCCATAATTTATAACTTGATTTGAGCCCTATTAAAGATACTTGAACATCTAGTGTAATTTTTTTCTCTGTATATTAAAAAACTATTTTGAAACTAAAACCATAAAAGGGTTGATCTATAAAAAATCGTTTTCATAAGTTTCTTTCGAGAAATGCGGTTTTCAAGAATAACAATGAACTGCATATGGAAGCATTTTGAATTGAACAATTTAAATATTAAGAAGCTCAAAAAACTCATTGATAAATTTTTTGTTGAAAGATCAAGCCCTTTTTTCCTCTGAAATCAACTTATAAATGGTAAAAAAGGAAAAAAATAGAGTTTTCTGAGAAATGGGTCTAGCGAATATTTTCATTTTGGCCCTAACACGAAAGCAGAAAAAAAAACTGAAGAATCCAGAATGCTTCAAATACCCTTTAAAATGATATATTTTTACAATAAAAAAATGCTCTTTATTATATCAATCTTGGGATATTGAAATATGTGAAAAAATTGTATTTATCAATGTAGAAAATTGATGTCATGTGCGACTTTAAAAATATTGAATAAGCAAGCTGAATATTCAAATATTTATAATTGTATCAATTTAAATAATAATTATTACTTCAATTCAATTCAATATAATTACCGGTCCGAATCCATTAAAGCTGATTGATAAATTTCTTCGAGACCAGAACTATAATTATTCATAGTACTTTTCTTTGTATAACATTTACTATAATAACTTTGCAATTATTTTGCAAACGCTTTTGGTAATTGTCAGAAATTTCTTATCTATAATTTTTTTTTATTGTCAAATAGTCATTGAAAACTCCAAGCTAAAATTAGATTTTAGAATTAATTTACTTAAAAAATTGTAGCACCTAAATTTTTTTGGATGACAATAATGTTACATATCTAAAGCCAATGCTTTTATACAAATTTTGGCCAGAATGTCGAAAAAAAATTACATAAATTTTCTAGGTGTGTGGTAGCTATGAATATCACATGGAACTTTTTCAATTTATTTTAAATTCGCTAAAAGAAAATAGTTGAAAAATCTTATGTCATCTTGAAATCAAAAATATTAAACAAAATAATATTAAATTTAAAATATTTGAAAAAAAATGTTGTCTTGAGTCGTAGAATCTCTAAGTCTTGTTTTCGATAGGAACTTAGACGGAATATATTTTTACAATTTGAGGAAATAAAATTTTCTGAAAAATTGTAAGTATTTGAATTTTGAATTTCGTTTTTTACAAAAATTTCACCAATTTTTTTTTGCTATTTTTTGTTAGATGCATTTTTTTATAAGAACGGTATCCTTGAGTTTTACTCTAGCCAAACTATTTTTGTGGCCACGAGAATTTTTGTTTGAAAAATTGAATTTGCGCCTTTTTTAAAAAATAACGACTGAAATGGATTCGGTCAGCAATAAAAAACTTTGAAAAATGTTTATCTAATAATTTCTTTTAAAATTGATACCCACCTTTAAAAAATTGGTAAAATTATCAAATATGGCGACAAAAGAAAATGGTGTGTAATAAAAATCTTTTGAACGGCTTTCAATCTTAAATTAATAGTAATACTAATAATAAAAGCTGTTTAGTTATTTCCTTCAAGCTACTTTTATATTGATTAAAGAAAAAAAAATGATAATATTCATAGCTTCCACAATCTTAAGTAAGTTCAGAAACTTTTTTTTTTACATTCTCACCAAAATTTTCATCAAAGCATTGAATTTTCGTTTTAAAAAAATAAGTTTATAATATAAAAATAAAAATGTTCGAAAGGTTCGAAAATCTTTTACTAATAAAAAGGACTAGGTAATATCCAAAAATTTATTTCCAACCCTTAACACAATTGATTGACTTAATTAACTTTTAACCTGCTATATAATGAGAAAACGATTGAATATTTTATAATCATATCTTTTATATCTGAGCTCTTTAAACCCCTTTTTATTGCGCAGCCCTCATTCGGATATCGAAGGATATTACGAGAAAGTATATTGAATCAGAGGAAGAGTCTTGGAAGGGAGTTGCGATTAAGGATAATTAATAAGCCGGTTGATTGCAAGGAGTCCCGGATGAATCCGAGTACTTGCAATTTCTCTTTTCTCGTCTTGAGGACGTCCAATCTTCGTCTAGACTTCGAAGCTTCGACCTACCTATATATATAAATATATATATATTTCAAGAACGGATCGCGGTATTGAATTCTCAGTGAGTTAATTCCGCTGACTGTGTAATTGAACGGGCACTCAAAATGCTTCCCGATAATTAAGAAGGCGCCCATCCCCTCTAAATAATCAGTGATTAATCGATTATCCTTGCTCATCGACATAGTCCTGGCCAATAACCGTGACTCTCGTACGGGAAATCGTAACACAGAGCCTGCTACGAGGGCTTAACGTTTAAGTCCGTTATCAGCAAAGCCCAGCTACGAGGGAATCTGGCGAATCGGCTAACTGCCGATTATTGTCCTCCTTCACTCAGTCTATTCCCGTCCTGTTCCCTCAGAATCTTTCTCTGAAGGGGGACCGACATCCTTTGGAATTTTGTTTGGATCCGTACTCCTCCTAGTAATAGGTAATTAACAAACTTTATATATACTGATGTGATAAAATGCGCTTTTCAACGATGCGCTTCGAGTCTGTAACCGGAGAGTCCGGGCTCGAATCCTACTGCCGCAGTTTTTTTGACAATTTTGTTTGCAATTTACTAGTATTATGAAAAAGTTCCGTGTGCAATTTAAGAATTTTAAACTAGATTAAAATCAAATTCAAAATCCTATTTAATGTTCAATACTCAAGTTAATGTATAGAATTCCTGAAAATAAAAACAAGAATCCAACGACCAAATTTGGACAACCACCAGAAAATGCTCCTATTGTAATTTGAAAAAAAAACAAAGAAGTTCAACTTTCAATCAAGTATTAGAATTTTCAATAAAAAAGATTAGTTCTAAATAAGAAATAAAATAGTTGATAATGCCACCAAGAAAATATTTCGATTCAAAATAAAAAATAGAAAAATTTACCCAAAAAATATGACTTCTCAACAAAAAATATAATAGTTGATATTTAAGCTGAAAAACATTTTTATAATAAATAAAAAACAGTTAAATTCAACCAAAAGAGATGCATCTGTAACTAGGAAAGGTCTTTTATTCAAGGGAGAGAAAACAAATGTCAAATAAATTGATGATTTTTTAATCCAAAAAGGCAAATTTCCTACAAAAAAGTTGATTTTTCTACCCGAAAAGTATGAATTTCCAACAAAAAAGTTAATTTTCAACCATGTAGTTCAATTTTCTACCGAAATAATAGAATTCCAATTAAAAAATACGAATTTGCTACCAAAAATTTGATTTTTCAAGCGAAAAAGACGTTTTTTCTTCAAAATTGTTGAATTTTCAAACCAAAACTATGAATATTCAACGAAAAAGTTAATTTGTGAATCAAATAAATGAATTTCGAACTAAAAAAAATAATTTTCAATTTAAATTGGTATAGTTGAATTCGCAGTTAAAACAATTTATTTTCAAATGAAAAAAAGATTTTACAACAGAGCCGTTCAATGTTTAACCAATAAAATGAATGTTTACCAAAGCAGTTAAACTTTCAACCAAGTACTTCAATTTCAAATCAAAAAATGTAAATTCTCAATGAAAAATTTCAGAGTTTATTTTTGAACCTAAAACGATCAATTTTCAACCGAAAACGGATGAATAAAATTTCATGTTAAAAAATTAATTTTTTACTAAAAAAGAAGCAAATTTTCAACAATATAGTTAAATCTTCAACCAAATAGCAGCATTTTTTACCCAGAGAGATTAAGTCTGAACCAAAAATATAATACATAGTAGAATTTTTATTCAGAAAGAACTAACTTTCAACAAAGAATAATTGGATTTTTTTATTGGGCTCTATTAATTCAGTTCACATTTAGGGAAAAAACAAGAAAATGGGGAAGTTTCTTGAAAACAGGGGAAAAATAAGGAATCCTTTAAAAAGAGGAAAAGAGCTGAATAGAGGAAAGAGTAGAAAGTATGTATTAAGATGCTTTACTTGTAAAATAAAATGACCAATTTTTCAACCATTTCGAAAGATTGTTAAAAATAAATATTTTTTGGCTTGACTTAAATAAATTTAATAGTCGATTGCAATATAAAAAATATTTGGAAGAGAAAAAAATTCGAAAACACAAATGCTACGGCCTGATCTAACCTGAAGTTGAAAGAAGCTTTTTTCTCGCCTCTCTCAAACTAAACCAAGGAAATTGTCACTGGTTGAATCAGTATTTTGAATTATCACTGGTGAACCAGTGAATTTCCGATTTTGACTGAGTGAACCAGCAAGTGACTAAACTAAAACAGTCAATGAAATATACTAGTGATGCCAAATGATTGATTCAATCAGTGATTATACCAGTCTTTTGCTTGAAAACAGGGAGCACCTGACCCTTGGGTTTGACTTTCAGCGACGCGACGCGTTGACGGAATGACGGGCCTTCCCATGGTTAGGCCAGTGAACCTGAATCATTCAATCAATGACGGAATTCCACTGAGTGAACCATTTAAATCTCACTGATTGACAGTGACACATTTCTGGGTCTTTCAACCAGTGAGATTTCTCTATAAATCAGTGAAATTTTACTGGTTCATTTTCAGAAAGTTAGTTCAAACAAAATCTTGAAGAATGTAGGTTTCCCTTGCCAGTTTGCGATTAAATCAATCCACTCCAGTTATCCACGAGCTTATTAGCTTCATATCTTATTTCACTTTGGAGTCGAGAATCGAGCTTCTGGTAACAATATAAAAGAGATTTTCTTCCGCTTTCGATAAAAAAACTCGGTCTCTGGAACTGCTGTTTAAACAGCGATAGTGCGCTCGACAATCGATGACTGCCGAGCCATTGATATTGCTGAGCCTTTATAAAAAGGCTTGAACGTTCGTCTGTCTTTTCTAAGCCCAAGGTAAAACCGTCGAGAACTGATGTTCGTTTATTGTCGAGCTTGCAACTTCAATTTCCACGAGGGATTTTACACGAAATGAAGAGAAGGCTGTTTTCGCAGGCAGATGATAAAGCAGACATACTTTCCTTTTCGCGATTCATTCATAAATGCTTCGTTTAAAATTAATAATTTGTATAAGAATATGCGATAAATATAGTTTATTATTAGTAGGAATCTGTATTATCATCGGAGACGGTAACGATCGATCAGAAGAGAAATCCTTTCACACACACTGTGAAAATGGAAATCTACAATATCGATCAAAGTTATATTCTCTAATACAGAAAATCTTTTAGCGTCATCTCAGACTAGATGGAGCTATAAATTGAAAATTTTTTTAAAATAAAATTTATTCAGAAAAAAGATCTGCTTTCGCTCCGCTGGGATACGAACGCCAGGTCAACTGATTTCCGGTCAGGTACTCTAGCCAATGAGCTACTAGAGAGATCAGAGAAAGAATCCTTTTTCTGAAATACGTTTTATTTTGCAAGATGATATATAAAAGTCAATTTTTACTGGGATTCTGTATTATCATAGAAAATTTACGGATCGATAAGAAGAGAAATCCTTTCACACACACTTTGAAAATGGAAATCTACAATATCGATCAAAGTTATATCCTCTAATACAGAAAATCTTTCAACGTCATCTCAGACTAGATGAAGCTATAAATTGAAAAAAAAATTTTAATTAAATTTATTCAGAAAAAAGATCTCCTTTCGTTCCGCTGGGATACGAACACCAGGTCAACTGATTTCCGGTTAGATGCTCTAACCACTGAGCTACTAGAGAGATCAGAGGAAGAATCCGTTTTCTGAAATACGCTTTATTTTGCAAGATGTTATATACAAGTCATTTTTCACTAGGAATCTGTATTATCATCGGAGATTGTAACGATCGATCAGAAGAGAAATCCTTTCACACACACTGTGAAAGTGGAAATCTACAATATCGATCAAAGTTATATCCTCTAATACAGAAAATCTTTTAATGCCATCTCAGACTAGATGGAGCTATAAATGGAAAAAAAATTTTAATTAAATTTATTTAGAAAAAAGATCTCCTTTCGCTTCGCTGGGATACGAACGCCAGGTCAACTGATTTCCGGTCAGGTGCTCTAGCCACTGAGCTACTAGCGAGATCAGAGAAAGAATCCTTTTTCTGAAATACGCTTTATTTTGCAAGATGATATATAAAAGTCAATTTTTACTGGGATTCTATATTATCATAGAAAATTTACGGATCGATCAGAAGAGAAATCCTTTCACACACACTGTGAAAATGGAAATCTACAATATCGATCAAAGTTATATCCTCTTATACAGAAAATCTTTTAACGTCATTTCAGACTAGATGGAGCTATAAATTAAAATTTTTTTAAAATTAAATTTATTCAGAAAGAAGATCTTCTCCTTTCTGAATAAATGTAATCAAAAAAAAAAAATAGTTTATTAGTTCAACTAACAAAAAGAGCGCGCCTATTACATGTTTCTTATTTTGATTGCCCCATTATCAAATGAAAATATATGCTTCAAATTGAAGTACTATAAAATATAATTGATAATCATAAATTAAAATGCATATTGAAATAGCTGTATCGGCGTTCATACAATTTTAATTCAATTTTATTTTTATTTTAATCAGCTTTCAGTCCTCTGTAACTTTTATTTAATTATAAGATTTTATCCCAGGAATGAGAAGTGAAGAAAAACATTAATAAGTTGATGTATAATTCTATATCGTAGTGAAATGTTCTTAAAAGACATTATGAAATTCTGTGTGTTTCCGATGACTTCTATTTTTGACACAGATCCATTTTTAAGATGTTTACAATTCAAAATTCGAGAACTTGCTCAGTTTTGTGTTTATGGTTTAAAATAATAAAAATTTGAACTCCTTCTTCAAATAGGTCTATCTTAAAGGTTTACAATTGAAGATTCTTTAACTTTTTTTTATGTATAATTTAAAATGCCGTAGTTTTGAATGTTTTTCTAATGGTTAAATTTTCAAGATTCACAATTCATAACTCTTTAATTTTGAAAATACACACATGAAAATGTTTAACTTTGGATGATTTTGAAGATCAAAAGTCAAGTTCACAATACTAAATTTTCCAGTTTGAAGAAAATTCGGATGTAAATAATCAAAATTACCGCATTTTCAATTGTCACACTTAAAATGTGCATAAATTTTAATTGGTAATTGTCAAAATAAAAAACTTCAATTTTAAATAGGGGTAAATAAAAATTCTTAAACTTGCAGCTTTTTAATCTTAAAACTTGAAACTTACGTATCTATTTAATGTACATTTTAGAGACAAAAAACTCTTGAATTTTGAAGATTTGAAAATCAAAGTGAACAAAAGTGCTCAAATTCTGATGATTTCGAAAATAAAAATTCAATTTTTCAATTTCAGCTTTTTTAAATCATCAAAATTGCAGCTTTTTTAATTTTAAAACTTGAAACTTGCATATTTTTGATTTCTGATCATTACAGAAATAAAAATTCAATTTTTTAATTCTAAATCTTCCAAATTGATAAAATTTCGAATATAAGTCGACAAAATAGTAGAATTTTCAAATTGTAAATCGTCCAAGTTAAGAATTCTTGAATTTCAAAGATTTTGAACAAATTTTGAAGAGTTAGAATTGAAAATTGTTGACTTTAGAAAATATAGAATCTTCAATTTTAAATATTTTCAATGAAAGAAACTTAAATATATAACGTGTATGATAGAAAATGATGCAATTTGGAATACTTATTTGGAATAGTTCAATGATCAAGATATGAAATAAAAATTTATTTAACTTTATATATTTTATTATATATAGGTTTATTATGTCCCATTTAGTTTTCGTATATTAAATAGGAACTCTGCAGAAAATTCAAGTCTTTTAATAAGAGACTGGAAATGTAATGTCAGATAAAAATGATTCGGATCTCGACCTAATATGATGAGAATTTATTATTCCATTTCAGTCTAAAGCATTTTCATTCAATCGCGAAAGCTTTAAGTAGAAACAGAATTTTATTAGATGGCAAACTGACTTATCCTAATAAACTGTCAAACTGGGTGGAAGAAATAGAATCATAAAATAAAAGCTCGCGATAATTGAGCAGAATCATAGGAGCTTGAATGTGGATGAAGTGAATGAATAAAGATGATTATTATATATAATTAAATGTTAAAGTTAATCCTTATTCCTGATAATAATTAGAGTTTTAATACTGGTTACATTTTTAACATTTTTCTATAAAATGAAAACAAGAAAAACAGTGTTGTAAACTATTTTAAAGTAAGTAAAACGTGAAATTGCATAAACATGATCGCTAGGAGCGACTTACTAACGGTGCGAGGGTAATCCGGTACTTACGGTTAGTAGAAGCTTTTCGAGAAAACAAACACGAAAGAACTAATAAATTATAAGTAGTTACTTGCATCGCCAGACATAGTACGCCTGTTGGGTAGCTACAACAGCGTCATCAATTTGGAACTATTGAGAAGAAATTTTAGTTTAATTCAATATTAACAGGAAATCTTATAGTAAATAATTAATTTTAGACCTGAGCATAATGTTTTTGAGTGAAATAAATTAATTTGAATTGCACTTTCTCATTGACACTTTAATTACTTTAACATACCCAGTAGTTCGTGTGTCAGGTAGCGCTCTTGTCAAGGTCAAAGAAGTACCCTGCAGGTGTATTTGCATTCTTAATGTTGATCCTAATATCAACCCTCGTACACTCACATGCAGTCTATATCTAGACGCACTACCGCCTTCTTCAACCCGATTTCGAGAGCTTAGGGTGATAAATATTAAAGAAACAATTTGAATTCCACTTCCGCGGAAGCCACGGCTAAACCATCAGTGCTCAGCGCGAGTATTGTAGGAGGCTACTCGAAATTCATACAATAATCATCTTACGTACTTAGTCTGCTTCTTAGCATATTGCCTTTCCTCAGCGGCATTCTCGAGAATGTTTAAATGGCTCAGCCCGAAAAGGTAAGGGAGGAAGGTGGATGGTAGAAGGTGGCTAAGCGAAGGGTGATTTTTAATACCGATCTCACCCGTTGCCGTCGCACCAGACAGCCAAGATGTACTAATCTCGAGGTGTATATCTATCGATCCTGCCAACCCCGTCGACTTCCTGCAAGGCGTGCGAGATATCTCCATACGAACAATAACGGGATGCCTTCCTATCTGCGTTTCCACCCTCGGGGACGCACCTCCTGAACATGATCATTGGATCATTCTAAATCGCTTTGATATATACCAAGACATCCTATTTAGCGTCTGTCGTACGTATAACGTAACAGTCCATCACCCTTCAAAGAAAAATGGTTCGGCACACCATTGATCTTTGACTTATCAGATTTGGCTTTCATCATTTAAGTATGCATACTTCTGATATGTGGGACCCTCCCCCTGACCTTTCTCGAGGATACCGTTCAGTAGCTTTAGTTTCAGTTGTGCTTTTATTACACGCCCAGTCAGTGTAATTATGAGTAATGTCAATTGGAGGCTCATAGGCCGTAAGTCCGCACGTCCACGGTAGCGTTATAATTTTATATTTATGTTTTAATTTGTTTGAAGGTATTTAAAACGCGAGATCGCACAAATAACCTTGAGCTTGATGCGGGTACCCCAGTGTACGGCGCGCGGACGTAACAGAAAAATTCTAATCCGTGAGTCCTTTCTTGCTCTGGTGTAAAATATTATTAATGATAAAAGTTAATCAAGTTTATAATTTTTTACCTATTGACATGTCCCTTCATATACTTGTATAAATGAGGTAACAAAAACTTATCTGCTTACTTAATTAGATATAAATATGCACAGCGGTCTGTGAGACCTCAGGTCTATATTAGTGGAAAAATGAAATCACGTCCGTACTGAAAGGTTAATATTCAAACTCTGACCTATCATCTTTGAACCGTGACCCCTAAACCTTATTATATGATGACTGATCATTAATATTTGACCTTTGAGCTCGGACCTTCAATATATGCTATCTAACCATTGATATTTTTTTCTGAACTGCGATAGAAAGGAGAAGGCGAGAGCGTTGAACTATAACCTGTGGCATTTGATTTTCACAATTAACCTCTGAGCTTCAACCTCTGAACTATGGCAGATGATATCTCCTCTTTGACCTTCGATTCTTAACCTTTGATTACTTTTATATTTAACTTTTGACCCCTGAACTTTGAAACATTAATAATAATTGAATCGTTTCTACCCAGTGAAAAAAATTTGTGAGTTAGCATCTGAAAAAAGCAAAAATTTTAAAATCAGTTAATATCTTCTGTTCAATTTTAAAATTTCTACTTTAGAAATTTCAAAAAATTGTCCTATTGTTTTTTAGATTATGATTAATGTTTTATATGTTTAGCTTTCACTAGTAAAAAATAATAAAAATGCAGATATCCAAATACATTTTTTAAAATTAATTTAGAATTTTTTGAAACGAAGTTTCATGTCGTCCCGAAATTCGGGATGACTAGTCCATTATTCTTCATAAGCTTGGTTAGTCGTCCCGCATTTTCGGGACGACTAGTCCATCCCCTTTTTAAAAACGTGCGAAAAATATGTTGTTTTTTTTTTAATTAAAAATACTGAACTTCCTGAATCACGAAAACAATTTTTTTGAAAAAGTACAATGATTTGTACATTTTCAAGAATTATAAATTGGCAAAAATTTTTTTTCTGAATTTCTTGTTTTATATTATCATTCATGAGTAAAAGCTTAACAAATAAAAAATTCAATATAACTTTTTAGGCGATAACTTTTTCTAATTTTCAAAAATATGCATTTATAATTCCAATAACTAAACAAAACATATTGACAGTTTTCAAAATTTTATTTTTTCACTTTTTTTGAATACCACTCCACTAATTCTGTTCAATGGACCAAACGATATGTCTAATTTCAGTATTTTCATTCCGTCCTACTCCTGACCTCTCACCTTTAACCTCTGACCTCTCATCTCCCAGTGTTCTACTCTGACCTTTAAGTATATTTGATAGCTATCTTGCCTCAAAATTAAACAAGTTTCAGTGTTATATACAAAAAAACAGCCACATTCAACCTGTTGAATTTAACAGAAAAAGATAAATAAAAAAAAATAGTTCAATACCAAACCAAATAAAAAAATTTACAGCAAACAACATTAATTCTTCACCGAAATAGACGAATTTTCCAAAAATAGTTAAGTTTCAAACTAAAAATTTAAATATTTTAGAAAATAGTTGATCGTCAAACCGGAAAAAAATAATTTCAACATGAAAGTTAATTTACAATTTGAAAAATCATTTTCAACAAAATAGTTGATTTTTCAATTGAAGAAGATAAAACTTCGACTAAAAATGGAACCGTTGAATTTTCAGTTTAAAAAACTACTTATTAACAAACAAGAAATCGAATGTTTAACCAGCTGAATTCAAGAAAAAAAAGGCGTATTTTTAACAAAATAGTTGAATCCTTAACCAAAATGATGAGTTTTCTACAAACAAGAATAATTTTCCACCCAAATAGACGATTTTTTAACAAAATACATGAATTTATTAACAAATAGTTGAATTCTCAACTTATGGAGAGAAATTTCGACCCGAAATTACCAAATTTTAATTGAGAAAGTTAATTTACGATGAAACAATTGAGTTCTGAACTGAAATTATGAATCTTTACATGAAAAAAAAAAAATGAATTTTTTACACCGAAGTGTAACTTCAAACCAAGTATGTAGTTGATTTTTCAACCAAAGAAGATTAATTTTCAACAAAATGCATGCATTTGCAACTTTCCTTTGCAACAAAGAGATCAATTTGAAATTTGAAATATTAGTTTTTAACAAAAAATTGGACGCGTAGCTAGATTTTCAGGGAAGAAAATTAATTCTCAACCAAAAAAAAGGTTATTTCTAGTTAAATAGTTAAATTTACAACCAAGGGGGACAAAATTTAAGAAGAGAGTTCAACGTTCAACCAAAGAGTTGAATTTTTATCCAATGTGTTGATTTTTTAACCAAAAAGATTAATTTTCTACAAAAAAAATTATCAACAAGATGCATACATTTTTCACCAAATAGTCAAATTTTCAAACAAAAAAAGATATATTTTCAACCAAAATGCAATAGCTACATTTTCAGTTGAAAAATTAGTTCTCAAGCAAAAATGAAACAAATTTTCGATAAAATAGTTAAATTTTCAACCAAATAGTAGAATCCTTAACCAAACTAGTTCAATTGCGAATCAAGCATACAATTGTAGACTTATCAATGAAAAAATTAACTTTTAACAAATAGTTGGATTTTCTTATTAGGTTCTATTAATTCTCTTCAATTTTAGCGAAAAAAACGAGAAAAAGGGAAGTTTCTTCAAAAGAGGGCAAAAATAAGAATTCTTTTTAAAAAATTGAAAGAGTTTACGGACGGCCCCTAATCTGTTACGTTATTCTGTCACAAATTTTCACAAGAGGAAGCGGTGAGTCAAAAATAATTGAAAATAGCTTTACATAATATGTGGACGCTCCCTTTCGTTTTTATTTAATATTCAAGGGCATGTCACAAACATAAATACCTACTTTACCGACCTCACTTTTTCAATTTTCCGAATTTTTTTTGGAATCTAAGAACTTTTTTTGTGAATAAAAGATCGGGCTGAAACTTTGGAAAACATATGAGAAGACAATAAACTACGTTCACATAGTTTGAGGAGGAATTTTGCAAAAAATTATTTTCGAAGGAATTAAAACTGGGTGCATTTTTTGAACATGAAAAATTTTTTTATAAGTGAAATATCGGCTTCAAACTTCGAGAAATGCAAGAGCCGACAGTAAAGTACGTTTATGTACATCATTTGAGTATAAAAGATACAAAAAGAAAAATTTCAACTAAATGTCAACTCCGGTCGCCAGTTCGGTCTGTATTCGCATGGGCACGAAAATTCGAGGTCTGGCGGCCACTTAACGAGGCCAATAACGATTTCAATACTTACATAATTCAACATTGAAACAACATATTTCACTCAACTTTTATGCTGGACACAACTTTAAAACAATATTATTGCAAGAAAACCGCATCATCTATCTTTGACAGCGTGGACCTAATATTTCATATGTAGACGAGCCAGCTGATAGAGCCTCGTTTAGTGGCCGCCAGACTTCGCATTTTCATGTCCATCGCGAATACCGACCGAATTTGCAACCGGAGTTGACATTTAGTTGGAAATTTTCCTTTTGCATCTTTTATACTCAAATGATTTACATAAACGTACTTTACTGTCGGCTCTTGCATTTCTCAAAGTTTGAAGCCGATATTTCACTCCTAAAAAAAGATCTTAGTTTCAAAAAATGCACCCAGTTTTAATTTCTTCGAAAATAATTATTTGTGAAATTCTTCCTCGAATAAAGTACTTAAACGTAGTTTATTAACTTCTCATACATTTTCCAAAGTTTCAGCCCGATATTTTATTTACAAAAAAAGTTCTTAGATTTAAAACAAAATTCAGAAAATCGAAAAAGTGAGGTCGGTGATGTTGGTATTTATGTCTGTCACGAAATTTGTTTTGTCCTTCATTAAATTGTGAGATATCTGCAGGTGAGATGTGGCTTTATCACGAGGCAGGTATAAGTTAAGATGAGCACGTAAGTAACAATTTTCTTCGCCTTGCAAGATCCCGAGGTCTCAGAAGACATTTCATCGCTCTGAACACTCTTTGCTTTCTCCCTCCTTCATTGTCCTCTCACAATCTTCCTCTCATTCTCACTTGCTCGTTCGTTCGCTCACATGTACCCTCACTCAGCTCCTCCTTCCAGCATCCCACTCATCGTATTTCTTTTTGCCACTTGGAGCCCCAAGCCAGGAAGTACGGGAGTTCTCTCGCGGTTTTTACTTTTCCCGACGATGCGAAATATGTCCCGGATTATGAGAACGTCCCCAGCTTCGTGTATCTTTCGCTGAAGTAAATGTTTTTAATTTTGCTAGGTACGCTTCCGTTTTATACAAACAGCCAAGGGGAAAGAAAACGCCCTTATCAACTTTTTTGCAGTCACTATTCACCGTCCTTTTACACACAAAAAAACTTTACGACAAGTATTACAAAAATGTTGATGTGAGTGTAAGAAGCGGCCGTTTAAAAACTACGTCACATTTTCAGTGGGGGGACAACAGGTTTTATGACGATTTGTGACGTAGGGGGCGAAGGGTTAACGTAAAAAATGTGAACATCAATTTTTTGAAATGCTTGAAAAAATGAAAATTATTGATTTTATTTTACAATTAAATCATCTTCCTTTCTAAAGAATTCCTCATTATCCCTTGTTTTCAAGAAACTTTACTATTTTCTCCTAATTCTAATTTTTTTTCTCTTGAATGTGGCCTAAGTTAATGAACCTGATAAGAAAATTCAACTTTTTTTGGTCCAAAGTTAATTCTTTCTGACTGAAAAGTCTACAGTTGAATTTTTGGTTCGAAATTCATGTTTTTTGGTTAAAAATTCTACTATTTGGCCTAAAATGTCATCATTTAGTTAAAATATTTCATTTTTAGTTGATAATAAATTTTCCTAACTGAAAATTTAACTAATTCATTTTTGGCTGAAAAAAAGATTTTGTACTTCTAATTGAACAATTCCATCTTTGGATGAAAAATGACTGCTTTTATTAGCTTGAAATTCAACTATTTAGTTGCAAATAAGCTTTTTTGTTGATAATTCATATTTTCGGGTAAAAAATTCAACTATTTTGTTGAACATTTTGGTTGTTATTTTTATCTCTATGTACTGAAAAATCTTTTTTCGTTGAAAATTCAACTCCTGTCTTGAAATTTGTGTGTTTGGTTTGAAAATTCATTATGTTTGGTAGAAAGTTGATCTTCTTTATTAAAAATGCAACTGATTGGATGAAATTCCATCCGTTTCGTTGAGGATTCACCTTTTTTTTTGAAGATCTATCTTTTTAGGTTGAATTCAACTGTTTTTTATTTAAAATTAAAATCCTGTTGTGGTTGAAATATCAACTGTTACATTCTTTGTTGAGAATTGATTTTTTTACATTGAAAATTCATCTAGAAAGTTGAAAATTCACCCATTTGGTTAAAAATACGTCTCTTTCGCTTGAAATTAGAACTATTTGGTTAATACTGATTTTTGTTTCAAATTTATCTGTTGTTTGAAAATGCATTATTGTAGATTAAAAAAAAATTTGTTGAAAATTCAACTATTTTGAAAATTCATCTAGAAGGTTGAAAATTCACCCATTTTGCTTGAAGTTAGAACTATTTGGTTAATACTGATTTTTTTAAATTTATCTGTTGGTTGAAAATGCATCATTGTAGATTAAAAAAAATTGGTTAAAGAGTAATCTTTTTGGTAGAAAATGCAACTTCCTTGTTAAAAATTAATCTTCTTGGATGGAATATTTCATCCTTTTAAATTGAAAATTAATATTTTCGATAGAATAGTTCTAGTTAGAAAATTATCTGGCTTCTAAAAAATTCCTCTTTTTGGCTTGAAATTTAAATACTGGATTAAAAATTAAACCACTTTATTGAAAATTCGTCCCTTTTGCTAGAATATTAAACTATCTGGTTGTAAATACAACTGTTTAATACTAATGAATTTTGAAAGTTGATCTATTCTGTTAAAAATTCATCTTTGTATCTTGAAAATTCCACGATGTGATTGAAAATTCAACTATGTGGTTAAAAATTCAAACATTTCCTTGCAAATTTAATTATTTATTAAAAATGTAACCATCTTGTTGAAAATTCATCTTTTTGCTCGAAAATTGAACTGCTTCATTAAAAATTCGTCTTCTCGGATAGAAGATTCGTCCTTTTAGATTAAAAATTCATCTCTTTTGGTAGAAAATTAATTTTTTGTTTTTGTTTGAAAATTTAACTATTTTGTTGAAAACGCAATATAATTTGACTTGACACAAAAGAGGTGTGGGTGTTCGTATTTTTGACGTCACTCAGGGAAAAAGTTTTCAAGAAAAAAATGTTTTCAAAATAGCGTGTCGCAGTTTTTGTACGGCCTCTAAGTAATGCTCTTTCACATGGATGAGAATGTTTCTATCTAGACTTTCTAACAATGCTTTCGAGAAAAGTTTCATAACAAAGATAAATACGAATTTTTAAAAAATGTACTCTCATTTTTTATTTAAAGGGTTGCCAAGGCAGTTTTAAGAGCAAATGTAAGCTAAGACGCAGTGACATTTTTGCACAAGATTTTGCTCTTAGAATTTGTGTAGCTTCTGGGAAAATATCTGAAATCCTTTAGGCTTTATTAAAAATACCGTTTTCTCTCTCAGCTTTATTGTATCATGTATGCGATTTGAAAAAGTTATTTTTCCTGTAAAAAGCGTGGCTTGAATATTTAATAATATAAGCGTTAGAGTAGTAAAATCGATATTTGGTCAGGCAAGTACGGTGACTATTAAAAGAACCGGATTTATTGATTCCATTAATTATTATTGTTGAAAAATTTAAAGATATTCAAAAATTTAGAACTGAAATATCCAGTAGAAAAATCCGCGCGGG
The DNA here is from genome assembly GCA_932195095.1 of Andricus curvator. Lineage (NCBI taxonomy): Eukaryota > Metazoa > Arthropoda > Insecta > Hymenoptera > Cynipidae > Andricus > Andricus curvator. Next base: position 196,420 of record CAKNYM010051820.1, on the reverse strand, counting down.
TCAGACAATGTTAGTGAGCTATTTAAAGGACCCTCTTATTGATCCGCTGTTGCAGATTGAAGTTAATTTAAAGGTATTTTTGTAATTTAATATCCTGTGCTGCATTTGCACAATCAGGTAGGTGAAAATAAACTTTAGTTTTTATTAACGAAAGACAATTTTCGTTGAATATCTGGGTATATGATGCATTTAATTCTCTGTAATCGCAACGTTGCATATACAACACAATAACAAGAAAACATTTACAAAAGTTACTCTTACATCCATTTTTCAAAATTAAAATATGGATAAAATAAAAATTATGTTTGCCTAATGCAACCTTTCTCAATTGAGCAGAGATCAGAAAATTCATATACGGGTGAAAATCAAAAAGTTGGCATTATCCTCTCCGCGCAATATTATATTATATTATATTAAGCTTTTTTATGGCTTGAAAATTCAATTTTCACATTTATATTGAGAAACAATTGATGATTACTGAATATTTTCCAAGCCGTACAAATTTAATTACATTTTAAGTGTATCTATTCGACCGAAATAACCAATTTGGAAGCTCGAAAAAGGTCGTAAAACAATTCGGTGTCGTCCGGTAACACAGTTTTATTATTAGAAGGGTATTTTGGACGTTACTTCATTCCCCTTATGTATTAATTGAAAACGATCTTAAATAATGTTAGAGTGATATTTGACTTTTATTATACTGTTTTGCAACATTAGCATGATTTCTAAACATATAATCTTTATAAATTATAATAAAAATATTCAAGTCATTGATTTTTTCATAAAATTAATCTATATAATCAACATTCAGTGTAAAAGTATGACAAAAATAAGAATTATTAGGATAATAAGATCATGAGGTTAAAAGATTCTATGATATTTTAAAAGGTTCCATGAGATTTTTAACGACTTTTAACAGATTTTATCTAATTTTCGAGGATTTCAATGATTTTACGAAGTTTTAAATGATCTGAAGGTATTTTAAAATTTATACCAGGATTTTAGGATATATCATCAAATATTAGCATTAATGTTTTTTTTTTGAAATCCTGGAAAATATGACATAATAAAATCCGTTAAAATATGATTAGATTTTATAGAATGAAATCTAATGACATTTTCGTAAAACTCTGGAATATTGACTTAAACATCTTGAGAGAATTTAAAACGCCTTAAATTCATTCAAATTGTCGAAAGCCTGATAAAATCCCATGGAATCTTTTAAAATATTCTAAAACCTTATAAGTAAAATAAAATCGTTTCATATCTTTCGAAATTCTTTAAAACCATTTGAAGAATATTTTAAATACCTTAAAATCATCAAATGTCTTGAATATTCCATGGGATCTTCAAAAATAATCTAAAGTTTTTCAAGTCCTGTATAATCTTTTTCAATCCTTTGGGATTTTTCAAAGCTCGTGAAAATTCCTTGGAGTTCCCAAAAATACCTTGAAATCTTTAAAATCCTTGGAAATCCCTTGAAATTATTTAATATCTTGAAATATTTCAAAATTTCTTCAGAGCTTTGAAATCCTAAAAAAACCCTTAATTCTTGTGAAATTCTTTGATATTTAATTAATAATTTATAATTCTCAAAATTATACCTAAATCAAGCCTCGAAAAGCAGATCTAATTGTTATTTTTACTTAAAAATATTGTGAATAGTTTATATCAAAATATTGTCATTAAATACAGAAAAACTGTAATTAGAAAATGATCAACTACCCCTTCCCTCATTGCCCCTTACTTCCGATACTTCTCCTCCGCTCATTTCCCCTACTTCGCTTTTCCTCAGTTTCACTAATTTTTCTTACTTCCAATTCCCTCATTTTCCATAATTTCTCTTCGCTCCCCCCCCCCCATTCCTCTCAACTACCCCTACCCTCACCACCACTCACATCCCCTACTGCCAATCCCCTCATTTCTTTTCACATCCTTCTTTTTTCTTGCTCCTCCTCCCGATTCCCCTAACTTCAACTACCCCACGCCTCATTACCTCTCACTCCCCATATCGTCCCTCCTCTAATTTCACCTAATTCGCTTCTCCGCATTTTCACTCACTTCTACTTCCTATCCCTTCATTTCCCCTTCTTTACTTCTCCGTATTTTCACTCACTCCTCAAACTCCCAATTCCATCATTTCCCATCATTTCTCTTCACTACCCCTACCCCGACGCTTACCCCTCATTACCCCTCTTTTTAATAATTATTATTACACTTATTGTAATTAATATAAATACAAAAAAAATGTTTTTTATGACACATGCATGATTTCAGCCCTTTTTGACGCCTATGAAGCGTTGCTAAAGCTCTACTTTTTACTCCCTAGGAAGTAAAAAGTGCTTTTTACTCCCTAGGGACTGAAAAGTGATGTCAGAGGTGAATAATGAAAATTATGCATCTATGAGCTCGCATTTCATGATTATCAGCCCAGTCACCGTAAAAACTGTGAGGAAATTTTGTTTGCTGATAATAGAATTTTGTGGTTATTTATGGAAAGTTACCATATATACCTGTAAAATTACCATAAATGACCGGAAATTTTCATAAATTTCCGGAAATTTATGGAAATTTTTTAAAATGAATCGTGGGTAATCCATGCTAGGTTACCATATTTACCTGTAAAATTACCATCAATCACCGACATTTTTTATAAATTTCCTGAAATTTATGGAAATTTTGAAAAATGAATTTTGGGCAAGTTACCATATTTACCTGTAAAATTACCATAAATGACCGAAATTTTTCATCTGGAAATTTATGGAAATTTTCAAACTGAATTTTGGGTAATCTATAGTAAGTTACCATATTTACCTGTAAAATTGTCATGAATGACCGAAATTTTTCATAAATTTCCGGAAATTTATAGAAATTTTTTAAATTGAATTTTGGGTAATTTATGATAAGTTACCATGCAGCTGTAAAATTACCATGATTTACGGAAAATTTTCATAAATTTCCGGAAATTTACTGAAATTAAAAAAAATTAATTTTGGGTAATTTATGGTAAGTTGCCATATTCACATAAAATTATTATAAATGACCGTAAATTTCCATAAATTTCCGCAAATTTAAAGATTTTTTTAAATTGAATTTTGGGCAATTTATGGTAAGTTACCATAAATCACCTCTGAAATTACCATAAATTAGGTTAACATTAATTTCATCCTTCATCATACAAAATCTAATATGGACTGAAATCATTACTGTATTTCGATAAATGTCTGAAATAATCAATTTTTTATAAAAAAATAACGTATGCGCTAAAATGGAGAGGCACTTTTTCTCCCCCTAGGTGCATAATATACTATTATGTTGATCCGAAATCTTTTTTTCCTCTTAATTCAAAATCGAATATTATCCAACTTTTTGATTTTGACCCATGCAGTATTTTTATTATCAAATAAGAGAATAGTTTTCTTTCCATAATCCAATTAACATAATATTCTGAAATGGTGATATAAGTTTAGTAAATTAGATTTTTCCAAACTGAAAATTCATCTTTTCTTCAATCATTGTATGATAAAAGACATCACTCAATCGGTTTTATTTTATCAGTATAAATTCTCTTTTTCGAGCATTTCTTCACTTTAATGCACCAGTAATAAAGCATGCTTGCAACGTTCTCTTCAAGGCCTTTGGAATTTGTCCACTTTATTTTCCTTCGCAATATCAAATTCCAGGGTATCATCCTTTCCGAAAAATTCTTGGGGTCTAGTCTAGACTTAGGTCCTTTTTCATGCCCTTGGAAATAACGTCGCGAAGGAAGTGGGTTTCGGGAGGGGTTGGTGGAGGAAGGCTGCAAGGAAGCACGTGACGCCGACGCTTCCGTTATAACGTGATTATATATTGAACGTGCCCGGAGACGCTTGGCAATCGATACTTATTGGGGAAAGGGTAGAGGAAGAAGAGAGGGGTTGAGCGCGAATAAATTTGTCTCGGAAGTCGCGACTCCCGTGGATCCGTTTCCGTTCGATTCAAACGTCCCTCCTGCTTCTTGAGGTAGAACGATAACTGAAACCCACTCTCCGACTCTATACGGTTTGATTAATCGAATACAGAGATATGAATATCTAATTTACGAGCTGCATTCGGAATTTCTCGAAACCTGGCAGTTATTGCTTTTAAATGTCCAACTTCCTTCAGCATATTTTCTCAAGAGCTATACTTAATGTGTCTTTTCAGCAGATGATAAAAATGATACAAGAGGTGAGTAGGTTCAAATTTCACTTTTGTATTTTATTATTGCACCAGGCACTGTAAAAAAGATAAGGGCACAATGCAAATTTCTGAATGAGATGCAACAAATATGTAAGAAAAAAAATTCAGGAGAGCAAAAAGATTTCCCAAACTTCTAATTGCTTACAAGAAACAAGAAAATTAGAAAGTACTTTGGTGATTTAATGGAGCTCATTAGATCTATACAAAAATCCGAAAAAATTCATATTTATAAAAAAAAAATATCCTCAAAAATGGTCATCTCTTAAAATCATGTAAATGCCATGAAAAATATTGGTTTAAGGTCATATTAGTAGCAAAAATATTTTCTGCGAGCCGAGACACTTTTTCTTTTTAATTGTTTTTTTAGCACCCAGTTAAAATAAAATATAGCAATGAGACGCCAGAAACAGGTCACGAGAGAAATCGCAGGTTCAGAAGTAAAAAATCAAATGTTTTTCACATTTTCAAAACTTTAAAAAATTATTTTAGGATAAAATGATTGGAAAACTGATAAGGGAAGAAATAATAGATTATACCTTCAGAAGAAAAAATATTTTTAAATAGTTTAAACATTTTGTTTTAAAATACGACTCAATTGATAACGTAGTATCAGTAAACAATTATATGGTATAGAATTTATATTTATACTGTATAATTATAACAAATTCGGTGGAGCAAAAAATTTCCCAATACAAGGATTTTATGCAATTGCATTTATTTTATGCAATTTGTTTATACATCACATATTCAAACAGAAATTGTTGAAACAATTTGAAAATCAAATTTTTGCACCAAAACACGCGGTCAAATTCAAGACAATTTTTAATCCAGTAAAACTTGTTTAAAAAAAAGTGGCATTTACATGGGCATTCCGTGACATCCTTAAGCCCCAAAGTCAGTCGAAAGGGCCTCTCGCGAAAACGTCATACATTTTCAAAAATTTTCCTTCCAAAGATTTCTCGTTTTCTCATAAGGTTTTAAGGGCTTCACAAAATTTTGATTGATGTTAAGCAATTTTGTGAGAATTCGAGATAATTCGAAGGATTTTTAATATTTAAAATAATTAAAACACACTACCATGTATCCTGGCAGACAATCTGAAGAATTTCATGTAATTTAAAAAAGTTTTAAGGGACTTTATAGTATTTTTGAGATCTCAAAAGCATTTCAAATTGTTACAAAATTTCGAAATCACTAAAGGATTTTAAGGGATTTGAAAATTTTTGAGAAGATTTCAAGGGGCTTCAAAGATTTCACGGGATTATTAAAGCTCGTATAATCTCTTGCAGTCTTTTTAAAATAACTGCAATTTTTTTATATATTTTGAAATACCATGAAATTCCTTGAAATATTTTCTAATCCTGCAAAATCCTATGAATTCCCTTGAAATCATAAAAAATTGTCTAGAAACTCGTGAGATAGTTTGAAAGAATTTAAATCTATTGAAATCTTTCGAAATCTCTTGATATCTTTTGATATCGTTTGAAGTATAATAATTTTTTTTTAATCCCCGGAAATCATTTTGAAACCAGTGAAATATTTTTAAAACCCTTCAAACCTTCTGAAACTTTTAAGAATACTTGAAATATATTGCATTCATTTGAAACTTCTTTAAAATATTGTAATTATTTTTTCAAACTTCTCGAAAATTTTTGTAAATTATGGGAAAAATCCATTTTTTATTTATTTTTTTTAAAATAAAATGCTATAAACGCAAATATCATAAATTCTAAAAAAAATATTGGTCAATAATAATAATTCTCGATTGGTGTATCCCAGACGAAAAAAATTTTTTTGTAAATAGTAAAGCTGATATAAAATTCAGAAGAATATTAGTATTAAAAAGAAATATATACTATTTATAATAATATTTTTTCATTTCGAAATACAATAAACAAAAATCTCATAAGTTCTGAAAAAAATATTGATCAATAATAGTAGTTTTCGATTGGTGTGTGCGAGACGAAAACGATTTTTTGGTAAATAGTATAGATGATGCAAAATTTAAAATAATATTAGTATTAGAAGGAAATAAATATTAAGTGACGGGACAAACTAGGATTGAAAACATTTTCAAACTAAGTAGAAAACAAACACGCACTCCACACATTCTTCAATTAAAACACAAAATTAATATTAATACAAAATTATTGTATTTCACAGGATCTATTATCTAAAATGATGAAAAAGAAATAATTAATGAAAACTGATATCTCTTCATAATTAATATTTAATATTTTTGTGCAAAATCTACAATTTCCGGGGAAAAAGACTAAAATAATGTAAACATGTTCAAAATATTAAGTTTATTTTTTTTTAATTGCATGATTTTTATTTAAAATTGTCAATTTGCGGTAAAAAGCGGTGAAAAAACTGAAAAACGTGATAAATGGAAAAAATCTCATTTTTAAAATCTAGTAACTTATTATTAAAAAGACCTATTTTCAGTATGGAAAATTAACATAACATATCATTTTTAGAAATTTGCAGTCTTCGTCAAAATTTTATGATTTTATATTAGTATTATTTTTAAAAAGTGTTAATTTCCAGCGAAAAGCACTTATATAAAACATGTATAATATTTTCTATAATTTATTAAATATTTAAAAATTTTTAACTTCACTGCGCAAGAGAATTTATAAAGTACAATTTTTTTCTAAATTCGCATACGATTTTCTATGATATTATTTCTGAACGATTTTCTGGGTCTACTTACATATTTTTGTTTTTCTTCCGCTTTAGGCAAAAGCCATAATGTCCATTGAATTTTAGTTTACAAAAGCTTATTATATTCCTTCAAAGGTCTTTGATAATTCTAACTAACTAAAAACGATTGCACGCATTATTTATAAATAAAATAATTACCATAAAAACGTGATTAATATAATTGTAAAGAACATTTCAAGGAATATAATAAGCGTTTGTAAATCAAAATTGATTGAAAATAACTTTAACTTTTTTTGATTATTTACTTTTGTGTTTCTCTCTAAAAATTACTTGCAGTAATCAATGGACCTTCTTTTCTCAATCTTATAAATCAAGTTAAGGAATAAGTAATTTCAAACTTAACTGTATACCTACGTAGAAAATCCTCAAAAGGGATTATTTGTAAATTTAATTTTCAGAATTTAAAACCGAAAACATCAAACAATCGGGTTTTGAACAACGATAACTATCAGATTTGTGAGACATATCGTTCCACCACATTTGGATAGGATTTGCTCTATATTTATAATACTTTAAAATATAAGTTTTCCTATTTTAATATTTTTAATTATTAATAATTGCCAGTGAAATTTCTTTAATAAAAAAGCGCGGGATAAACATTGTTTGCTTTAATTAATTGAAACCTAAGTCATTAAGCCGGCAATCTAATTTCCCTTTAATTTGAAGGGAATGTTTGAGATTTGAGGTATTCAATATTGGTTCTTATTTCGGGAGCTAACGGCGAACATGGAAGGTAACTTTTACTCCCTTTTTCGAGTTAGTGTGCGAATCTCGGTTTCAGTTTTTGCAATAACTGGAGAGTACACCGAACTCGATGAGAGGAGCTCCCAGCAAAGTCTCAGAGACGTAGGGGGAATGTTTGAGTTTGGAAATCCTTGGCGGTTATTAGTTGGACAAGTAGTTTCCCTGGTTCAAGTAGGTCTCGGTTAAAGCGTGGCTTGATTAGACGGCGCAACTTGTTTCTCAAGGGTGGGTTTTGATGCCAACTTAGACCATATTAAATTATCCTTAAGTTAAGCATGCGTCATGTCGTCTGCTAGAAATGCCGAGGTGAAGAGACTTTAATTGCTTAAGAGAGACTTAGTCAAAGCCAACATGGATATTAAATAAATGCTTTGCTGAATGTATGAACACAGTGAATCCTGATGTATCAAAAGTGCTTCAGCTCGTTTCAATCTTCTATTTATTATCAAAATTATCCAATTTCGACAATCCACAAAATGTAAGATCCTAACTTCACGATCCTAGAACCCGAGAGTTTTTTTAAGTGCTCACCAAAGACCTTAGGCAAGAGATTTTCCAACAGACTTATCTCAATGAACGTTAGGATTTCAAACCTTAATTGCGATGAAATCTAAAATTTTTGCATATACTTTACGATGAGCAAAAAGAGGTGAATATGAAATTGATTCAAAAAAGTTGAAGTGTGAAATTCTTAATGTGTCAAGGCCAATTTTTCAGGCCTCGGTTACGTTTAAGAAATTCCAAAAACTATTAATAGTAGCACATGTTTGGATATATAATAGCAAATCAGGGTCATGCAATATTTTGAATCTTAAATCCAGGGATTTTATGGGATACCAAAGATTTTGTCAATTAAAATTTGTTTAAAGATATTAGGTACAGATTTTAAGATATTTTACGTGATTTTACTCGTGTTTTGCGGGATTAATATGTTTTTGAAGGATTTCAAAGAATTTATGGCATTTTAAAGGATTCCAGGGAATTCAACGAAATTTCAAGATTTGTAATTGTTCTGAAAGAATTTTGAAGGATTTCAGAAGATTTGAAAAAAAAAACATTTAAAGTGTATCGAGGACATCATTATTATTTAACAGATTTCAAGGGATTCTAACGGATATCTAGAGAAATTTATGGAATAAATTTCAAAAGATTCTAAGGATTTCTAAGGATAGCAGAGATTTCAGAGATTTCGAAAGATTTTACCATATTTGAGGGATTCATATGATTTAAAAAGAAATTATAAGATTCATGGCACATAATAAATTTATGTATAATAAATGGTTTGTGAAAACTTCAACGGATTAAAAGATATTGAAGAATTTTTCAGGAAAGTTCAGAGTATCTAAACAGGTTTAAAGGGTGCCTAAAGGATTTCAATGAATTTTAAAGCTTTTAGGGTATTTAAAAAAATGTGAAATTCTTTAGAACCTCTTAAAATTCGCAACGAGCTTCAAAATCCATTAAAATCTTCTGTAATCTCTGAAATCCATAGAAATTTTTTAAAATTCCTAGACGTCTCTTGAAATTTCATTTTCTTTCATTCATACGGTAAAGCTCTCTTAAAAATTCGTTTGCAACACTTGAAATCTTTTAAATATTATTGACATCCTGGATACCTCTTAAAATCTTTTGAAATTTTCTGAAATCCTTCAAAATGCTTTGAACCCCCTTAATAATCCGTAAATTTTTTTAAATACTTTGGAATTTTTCAAGATATCCTATTGATATCCCTTAAATCTTGTGAAATTCCTAGTGACAAAAATCCAGTAAAACCCTATAAAACATTTTGGAATCTGTTATTCTCTTATAAACTTTCTTAAAAAAGGATAATATCTTCGAAATCCTCTAAAATCCCGTGAAATTTGATAAAGCCCATTGAAATCCAATAAAATATTCCAAAATACCCTAAACGCTTGAAAATGTTTCAAAATCTTCCAAATTCGTTGAAATCCACTGAAATCTATTCTCAACTCCCATGAAATTTCTAGAGGTTCCATAAAATTTCATTCCATTACATTTACTCCCTAAAGTTCTCTAGAAATTCTTTAAAGTTCCCCAAAATTCATTGAAAATTTTGAAAATTCTTGAAATCTTGTTATATACCCTCGAATCCTTCAAATCCTTTCAAATCCTTCGACATCTTCAAAATATTGATATCTTTTGAAATTTTGATTTTTCAGATGGCAGATTCGTTATTTTAGACAATCTAGCGAAGAAGTTCAAAAATATGTTTAAAGACAAAGTGAATAAATAATTGCATTAGCGAGAAATTTGAGAAAATAGTAGCATGAGTTTCATTTTTTTCGAAATAGCAGAAAAATAGTTGCATCGTTTGAAAGAAAGTGTCATAAAGTGTCACTACTGGAGAGAGTCCAAAATCTGATGTTTACTTAAAACTGTAAAATAATGTTTAAACTAAATCTGGATCATTTTAATCAAATGCTCTGCAAATCACTCTAATCCAACTTCAAGATCAAAGATTTTAATACCCCATGATTTTCTGTCAAAACAATTATTCCTAAATTATTATTTATGAAATTATCTTTGAATTATTTTGTTAAAGGATCAATAGGTTCAAGATTTTCAAACATGAATTTTCAATAATCACGAGAAAATTTTGATTTGGATGAAAATAAAACTAGCGTAAGGACGCTTTATCATAATTAAGCAGTTATCGATCTTGGAACTAAAAATGTATAAAGCTCCTTTTATAAAAGTACCGTAGGTGGACTTAACCTTCATCTGTGAGATGCTGTAAATAATAAATGCTCTTGGAATATATGATTGCGGTTTGAGAATAAAATTTGGATTCCTCGTTCAAGAAAATTGTGGTGACTCTTAACATTTCTGTCTCAGAAGTTGATTCATTTTTATGAGTCGCATGACAAATGTGAATTGTTCGAACTTTACAAAAAGTGCGAAATATTTAAAATGTTAATTTCCGGACAGGGTCACTTTGAAATGCAGCCTTTCATTTCAAGTTAGATATTTAATAAAGAAAATAAAGTAGTCTATAGTGAATCGTGGTATTTAAAAGATTTTTACTGTATCAATTTTGTCTGAATGAAGCATTAATAGTTGATTTTCATATCTTTGCTTCAATTCTGGATCGGAAATGTAGGGTTCTTCTAAAAAGTAATTTGCTTCAAGTAATACAAGAAAAGCATTTTTATCAGAAAAGATATGAAGATATGAAAAAATATTTAATAAATATAACCATAAGGAAAATTTTATCAGCTCAGAAATCTAGGTTTCGTGAATACCATTTATCGATTTGAATTAGTGAAGAAGTAGATAGAAGGGGTGGATGTTGCGGCATAGTCTGGATGTGTTTGACCGTATTAGCTGCCGACTAGGAACGGAGAATGAGGTATTTGCCGGAAGCAAACAGACGAAACCGGTAATTATATTTGGCGTCGATTCCTTATGTACACAAAGCAGGATCTCCGTTAAACGGATCCTACGTCCGTCAAAGGTTTGTTATGTATCTCCCGAGGCACGGGCAGTAAAACTAGGGGATAGGGGACACCATTCGTTTTGAAGTTAAATGACAAAATCAAATAACCAGGGAAGAATATTCTAGAAAAGATTTTAAAAAATAAGGTAAGAGAGGTCAAAAAAATAATCAGATATTTGGAGAATCAGTAGTAAAGATCAACCGGTAGTCTTCCAGCTAGGGGATAAGTAGTACAAGTCACCAAACAGTCAGAAATTTGTAGGTGTAGCAAGAAGAGGAAGAATCTTAGGCCTAGAAAATATTTAAAAAATTAGGTAAGACAGGTCAAAAAATAATATGTCCTTTGGAGTATCAGTAGTATAAATCAACCTATAGTCTCCCCGTTTGGGTATAAGTAGTAGCAGTCACTAAATAGTCAGAAATTTGAAGGTGGAACAAGGAAATGATCGAAAATGATATTCAACGGCCAGGATTTTTCTCTGGAATGTATCAACATGCAAATTAAAAAATAGTTGAATATATTCTATTACTCTAGTTCTGAGTTGGTAAGGGAATTTTCTCAAAGAATGATGATTCTAAGTTGGGACAGGGGATTCCAGTAAAGAATTATAATTTTGAATTTGAGATAGAGAATTTTCTAAAAGATTTATAGTTCTGAATTCAGACAAAGAAAGAGTAAAATAAATATTAACAAAAATGTACGCAAAGTATCACAATTATTCCGACTTTGAACAGGGAATTTCAGTGAACAATTATAATTTTTACTTTGGAACAGGGAATTTCAATAGAAACTTATAATTTTGAATTCAGGACAGAAAATTTCTGTACCAAAAAATAATTTTGATATTTTTAAACCAAGTTCCCGTAAATAATTATAGTTTTTTACTTTCAAATATATTATTTCGTAGAGAATTATAATTTTGACTGTTCAGCAGTTAATTTTGTAAAAAAATCATAATTGTAATTTTGTATTCATCTTAAAACACAAAATTTCGTTAAGCATTACAATTTTTACTTTAGTACATGGAGTTTTCGATTTTTCGGATACTAGATATATCCAGAAGCAATATAATTTTACTTCGAACAGCGGATTTTCAACATGGAACGAGAATTTTGGAAAAAATTCTTATTGCAATTTAGGATAAGGGATTTCAAACAAAATCCCTTTTCCAAAACGGAGAAAGGGAGTTACGATATGTATGAATTGTAATAAAAAAAATCTTGTAAAAAATACATTTATCATTTGAAATAAAAATTTTGGAAATGAATTTAATTGTGACTTGATTTAGGGAATCTTCTGAAAGAATAATAATTCTGAGTTTCGACTTGAAATAAATAAATAAAATAAAGAAGAAAATGCCCGTAAAGTATTGTAATTTTTTCTTACAGCAGGTAATTTTTGACATGTTACGGAAAATTTTGGAACGTAATTTTAATTCTGATTCATAAAAAGGAAACTTACAAAACAAATTCCTATTTCAAGTCAGAATTCGGCAGATTTGGAAATTTTCTTCTTCTAAATCTGAATATGTTTGCAATTAAAAGTTCTTTTCTGTCAAATAAAAATTTTCCAGAATTTGAAACTACCCTCTTCCATATTCAAAAAGAAAGAGAGTTACTATATTTCTCAATTATAATAGAAACTGTTGTATATAAATATACATATGTTGACATTCTCTGATACTTTCACACAGAATTATCATTGTTTTCCAAAATTTCCCTATACAAATTATACATTTTTTAAATCTGTCGAAAAATTAAGAAATCTCTCAAGATCTTAAAAAATTCTTTTAAATCAGTCAAATCTTTAAAAATTATTTGAAATCATTCAATTTTTTTTTAATGATTTGAAATCATTAAAATCTTTCAAAATTATTTAAACTTATTTAAAAATTTTAAACTCTTTCAAATAGACCAAGAAAATTTAACAACTGACCTTAAAAAAACAGTGAAATTACCAGAAATTAAAAATTATCCATCGGTTGAAGGGAAAGTTTCCAGTAGTACGAGTCATCGAATAGTGAAAAAATGTTGAGTGGAACAATCAGAGTTGGTAAATTGGTGAGATAAGTAGTAGAGGCAAAGATATAGTCAGTCACTTTTGGCGGATTTCAAGGGGGGGGGGAGTAGTAGAAGCCATCGAATAGTCTCAATTTTTTTGATGGAACAAGGAGAGTTGGTAAGTGAATAGGATAAGTAGTATATGCCAAGATATAGTCAGCCATTTGCAATGGAGTTAAACGGGTTGTCCAGTGGTGTAGGTCAACAAATAGTCTTCCAGTTGAGGGATAAGTAGTACAAGCGACTGAATTTTCAGGAAGTTGTGGGTTGGTTAAGAAAAGTTGGGAAATCAGTGAGGCAAGTAGTCCAGATCAACGTATAGTCATTTGTGCCAGAGTTCAATTGGGTGTCTACTGTACATGGAATTCATTAAAATAGACCAGTGTATACCCAAAGATTTTCATGTCAGTAGTTCAAGTCAATGTTCAGTCAGATTTGGCGTAAGTTCTAATAATCAGCGTTTAATCAGTCAAACATTTTGAGAAGGGCCATCCTTGAAGCACGAATATTTATCTGTTTCCTTGAAAAGCCTTCTTCGATAGTACAAAAGTTACTTCAGCTGACAAGCCTCCACCCTAAAATACGACACTACAAGGTGAAATTGCCAGTACACTTAACACCACTCGAGTCGAGTTCATACAGCAAGAATTATGCATCCCATGCAAGTTCGTGACCCAAAGGGGCGTACATATAAAGACGTCGTTAAGTTATCCTAGAAGTTGGCAAGGAATGGCCACATAATCACTACAGAGTATCTACTCTCTTTCCAATTCCCTAACTCTCACTCTCTCTTATTCCCTACTTTTGGGTTGAGGTCTGTTGTGTGGTCGAGTAAAGGTAGCGAAGGAGTCCCCAACAGTCCAACAAAGTTACATAGGAGAGTGTTGGATCCAACATGGTACAACTAACGCCGACAGGGTAGAGACTCGTCTAACTTAACCTTCCTCAACTTAACCCTAGATTAGACCAGCGGACCGTGCAGTTGCTCCCTCATGCTGGCATGGCGCTCCATCCATAACCACGTACTTCCGGTGGATATAAGCTCCATACTTGATGGGCTGGACGCAGACCTTTGCTCTAAGTCATGTTAACATTTAATCCGAGAATATACTATTCCCTAGTACTGCCAAGCAACCCCTCTCGCTCTTCAAGCGAGTTACACTGCGTGCGTAGGGGATTTACCGCTATTAACACTGCTCAGGCAGACGAGACTGTTTCCACAATTCACTTCTGGATTAAATATTAGTTGCGTATTCTGCTGAGCACTATCATTCCAGTTTAGGGGGATCATATTACTAATAATACGGAAACACGATAAGCAACGTTAGCTCTGAGGGTGATGCAAGAAAATGAATTTAAAACACTTAGTAATTAAATCAGCACTAAAAATTCATTCTGATCAATCAGTTTTTTTTATTTGCCTGACTCAAATAGTAAAATGCATTAAAACGATCTTAGCTAAACTCAAAATCGTTATGAATGTTTTATTTTTTATAACAGGGCCTAAAATGTTGCAAATTTCGGACTACACACATTTTTTAATTAGACCCCTCCCCACTTACAAGAAGAAACCAAAAACATTTTTTCAACTGTATCAATAACAGGTTTCAGGAAAATAGATAAATTTGTAAACAAATATTCAAATTTCCAACCAAAAAGATGAATTTACAATCAAGAAAATAAATTTTCTATGAAAAAGACAAATTTTCAACAAAATACATGTATTGAACAAATTGAACGAAGGTATGAACAAATTAGTTTCATTTTTAACTAAAAGTATGGATTTTCAAATAAAATGAAGAATCTTCAACCAAAAAGAATTAATTTCTAACAAAGTAGTTTAACTATCAACAAGGTAGTTTATTTTTCAACCAAAAAAGATAAATTCTCAACGAAAAATGTAATAGTTGATATTTCAACCGAGAAAGATTATAATTTAGATTTAAAAAACAATTTAATTCATCCAATGTATCGGAATTCCTAATCATTATTAAGCATAAAACCAAAATATCTACCCGAAGTATTCTATAAAAATTCCCTGATGAGGTCGCCTTAGTTGACCTCACACTAATTTTTGGAAACACACTTCGCTGGTTTTAAGGCTTTTTATGCAAGTCCATAACACAAGTTGATTATTTTTTTATGTTTTGAAAGATTTTTTCTAAATTAAAAATGAAGTTTTATAAGCAAAATATATATTATCTACAAAGAATAAAATCTGGAGACAAAAATTATCCAGTAACCTAGAAAAGGCTTTTCTTAGATAAAAGAATAATTATCGTTTATTGCTAATTCGTAAATGTTAATTCTGATCAATGTACTACCTTCATATTATAATTATAATACAATATTCCTATTGTAGAAGAATACTAATTTCCATTCAAGCCGGAAACAAGTAAAATTTGAGAACATAAAAATTCTTTAAAGCAATTACATTTTTGTATAATTACAATTCTCAAATCAAAATTGAAAAATCTCAAATTATCCCAATAAGGAACCATTTTTCTACGGATCTAAATAATTTAAGTATTTTGAAAATCATATTAATCTTCTATAATATTTCATAATCTCATGTAGTAAGCAGTTCTGAAAATTTCATGAAATCTCATAAAATCTCCGCTATATTCTTTCATAATCTCCTTTAATCTCACGTAATAAGAAAGTCTATAAAATTAAATTTCTTATTCTATTTTTCGGCGGACTAATAATAAAAGATTTAAAAACGTTGAAGAATTTAGTTATGAAAAGAACGATTTTTTCACAAAATTAATTAATCTTCCTAGAATTTGCAGAAAAAAGTTCTAGCTGTACTCAACCTTTATTTTTTAAAGCTGAAGTGTGCATTGGCTCAAAGAACTTTTCACTTTGAAAACCAGCATCCTTTTAAATTCAGGTTTACCACTTGAAAGTTGTATGCGTGAAAAGGCATATCTCGTAAAAGCTTTGCATTCAAAGGTAGTAATATAATCGGTAGTTCAAATAAAATAAAAAAAATTCGAAAGTTGATTGACGACAAAGTTTAGAGTAGACTTATTTAATTTAAAATCATTCAAACTTAAACTCCTTAAATGGAGTACTTTTAAAGTTGTATACGATAGAGTTGACAATTATTGTGACTACATTAGAAAGACGGTGAATAAAATTTGTTATCAATTTCTTAAAACTAGATGAACACTTGATTCTTTTTCACCGTCAGAAAAATTAACACTATCGAAAAAAAGTATATTTTTGTTCTAGAGATTTGAAAATAATGTTCTGCCTGAGAAGGACCTCAAATCATCTGAATATTTTTCAATGTGGTGTTCATAAATTATATATTCTAACAATTCTATTTAAATTAAAACCAATTTTTCTGAAAGATAGCAGTAAAAAGATCATATGCATTCATCTAAGTTCACAAAATTTTGCAGCAGTCTAATATTTTACTTCGTTATTTAATATTTTCCTGATAATTAGACGAGGGGTCCTACTACTAAAGGGTAGCCAACAATTGGCGTCATTTTAAAATTTATTGAACCATGATTTTTCCACAAAATTATTTAATTTAAATCAAAATTGTACCGCCTCTATTAGGATAGTCCCAAAAAAGGCTTTTCTTAAAAAGTGAAAACGCTTTTTTCAAAATATGAGGCAAATATTGAAGTTTGAACGCTAAAAGAACTCGAAAGGATCTTCAACTATTAATTAATTTTTTTCATTCGTAGCAAGAAATTAATAAAAAATTATTCGAATAACATTCAGAATCATTTTAGATGCATACATACTTAATTCATTATAAAGTACCTATAAAGGTAAAAAATTTATAACATTGCAAAAAGGATACTGAAATGTAGCATAAAATTATAATTTCGTTCGTTTTCACAACTTTAACCCTTAAACTGCACACCTCAAAAAAATTACGTAAGCTACACCGTGGGTGTTTGACACCCAGTTAACATTGCACATCTCAAAATAATTACGTAAGCTACACCGTGGGTGTTTGACACCCGGATGTTTAAACTTGTATAACTAAGACGGATTTCAATATTTTGTAACGAAATTCTAATGGGATGTAGAATTATAAGTTTTTCTTAAATCCCGTTGGTTTTATTACGATATAATTTGTTAAAAACTGGATTTCAAAAAAAAAATCGACAAGAGTTTTTTCATAAAAAAATGTATATATTGCGTAATTTTCAATATTTTGACCTAAAAATTTAATGGGATACTCTTGAAACAGTATACTTTTAGAAAAAAATAAGCTCAAAGTTGTTCTGGGTGTTTGGCACCCACAGTGCAGTTTAAGGGTTAACATCAATATTTTTGTCATCAAACTATGCAGGCGTAGGAACATTTCTAGTTTATTAAAAAAAATCATTTTATTTCAAAGAAACAAGAAATATTTTACTTTTGATACTTTTCTTAAATACTCATTACTTTTCTACATTTAGCACCCTTGTGGAAGCTGAAGAAGATTTTTCTTTTAAGGGAATATATTTTGGGGAAAAAGAATCAACAATCAGGATCAGTATTTATTCCAGAGAAAAAGTATTATTTTCTCATTTTTGGGCTAAATATTTTTCATTTTTTGCTATCTCCAACAGTTCACTAAATACTTGTAGAAAATTACATTTTTAGCCTTTTTATGGAAAATTTCACATGCTTGTAATTTTTGAGACCGACAGGTTCCGAATTTTTGATTTGAAAATCATTTATTACCAAATTTAAGATGGTATGGGTTGCAAAATTATAATCCTTAACAGATGTCAACTGTTCGGTTCCAACCTATGATCCGGTTTCTTGGAAATGGCAAATCCTGGCGGTGGGGTCCATAATTTATATGAGTCGGAGTATAATGGAAAAAAAAAGTTTACAAACGAAAACTTTTGTAATTTCGACCTTGGCAAATATTAAAGACTAAACCCTTATCCCTGAAGGCCTGAACCACAAACTGGTAATATAATTTTCTTTAAGAGAAA